>OY757910.1:21393240-21455740 GCA_963585895.1 Sepioteuthis lessoniana | reverse complement strand
ATTTTTTTTTCTTTAAACAACTCACATCCATACACAATTGTGTCAAACAAATACCACAGTAATAGCTGATAGGCCACTCTCGCAGGTCATTGACAGTATACCGAGTCCACTCTGCATAAGGTCAACTCGTACTGGATATACCAAGTACAGCAGGAGTCCGAAAATTCCCATTATTCAGGAATAAGGTTCGTCAGGCTTTTAAATAATCCTGATTCTTCCACAATTCTCGCAAAATTCATTTTTGGAAAGAATACATAAGAGAAAGTTTAAGCTTTTATAAATGGTGGATGTTTTAATTATCAAAACACTATTTGATTTTATTTTAAAGAATAAACTTGCGATCATAATAGTGAGGCTTTAATCTTGATAAGTGTGAAGAATTCTTATTAGCCTTTCAAAGTTAACTGCTGTCCGTGATTATATTGAGGCTTCTATTTAGGAAAGATTAAATAATTTCTGTGTGCCTTCAAAAGATACGGCCATTATATCGACATTTCAATTTGGATAATTAAAAAGTATACTTAGCACGAATTGAGACTCAACAACTGCAACATTCATTCGCAGATTTAACTGCAAAATGCTTTATTCTCAAAGAGGATTTAAACTCTACCTCCCAAATACAGATCTTGTAAATCTGTACCGTTTTTTAATGGGTTTCGTTACAAGAGCAGCTTTTGTAGGAGCGATTTTTATAGCGGCAATTCTTTATATATCTGCATAAGAATATTTATCCAACCCCTCGCAAGGTGGCTCAGTCGGCGGGGGCTGCAGAATACACTGACTGCATCTCTGCAAAGGGGTCAGATTCTCCAAACAAGTGCCCTGGAGATGTCACAAAACAATCTGATGGTATGTCTCCAGTAATGAGAGAGCTTTAAAAAATGCAGAGTACTCTTTCATTACCATCGCTAAAAAAAGCTAAAAAAAAAAAAAAATGGTGGGTGGGAATATTTTATAAATATAAACAAAATATTAACTCGTAAAATTCAACTAAAAATCTTTTTGAGCGAGTCGATCAGTCTCTCACAATAAGTAGGAAATTACCTCGGCCAATCGGTATCTATCTATCTATCTATCCATCTATCGATCGATCTTATGTACATGAATCAGTCAGTTTGTCTGTCTGTCTGTCTGACCATTAATAAATCTCATAGATAGATTGATAGATACATACATACATATATACATACATACATAAGAACACAGATAGATAGATAGATAGATAGATAGATAGATAGATAGATAGATAGATAGATAGATAGATAGTACGGAACACATTCAAACTGAAAAATATACAGAAACAAATTCAGAAAGACAGACCAACCAGATAGATAGATATCTCAGCCTATTTCTCTCTCTCTCTCTCTCTCATATATATATATATATATATATATATATATATATATATATATATAAAGCCCTTCCTAATACTCTTAGTTGCTATTAAAAAGGGACCCTGCTAACTAACTAACTATATATATATATATATATATATATATATATATATATATCTGTCTGCCTTCTTTTGCGTATTCGTATATATTTTTCTTATTTTTCTGTCATTCTCTTCCAACCAAGACTTTTCTTATCTAAGCGACACTAATTCCATTATTTTTGTCACCCCCTCTCTATCTATCTATCTATCTATCTATCTCAGAAAGGCTAATGATTGAGAAATCTTCTTGACAAGCTCATGTCAACTGCTTCTCAAAATATACGATTGTATTTATTTCGGCCATTTTCAAATTTGTTGATTTTCTTTTGGCATTTCCTACGACAATATCTTTGGGAATGAAGGTGAAAATGAAAGTGTTTAAAGAGGTAGAGTTTTTGATTTAGAAAAAAAATTAGTATTTTCTCTTGTCAATACCAAACGAAGCAGACTACGGTCAAGTTTACTCTTCACGAAGATGCCAGGGGGTGAGTGTAGGAAAAATTCTAACCAATATCGGCCAATTAAAATGTGATCAGTGATCACGAATATATATATATATATATATATATATATATATATATATATATATATATTAGTATAACAGATCTTAGTTCCAGGACTAATTCATAATTCAAATTCTCGAGCCGGAAGTGAAAGCTGTTAGCCTAATATCTATAGATCGGCAATACGGCAATGAAATCGAAATTTTGAAGCCTTTTTATAGCCGTTACTTTTATTCTGGTTTAGAGAAGAAGGTACTTTCCCAAATATTTGTATAATACAATACAAATGTATATATACAGCCGGCCGAATGTTCGCTGATGACCCGAAAGACCGGGGTTCAATCTCTGGTCGAGTCATACCAAAGACTCAAAAAGTGGTCCTTGATACTCCCTTGCTTAACACTCGGCATTATAAGGTGCGTTTCAAAGGTAAAATAGAGCAATCCAGGGAGCGGAGTAGCGCCCCCTCCTATACCTCGGTGTTGTAGCTATTGAAAAGGGAGCTTTCGTGTCACCCTTAACTATATTCGCCAACTTTATATATATATATATATATATATATATATATATATATATAAAGACTCCTACAGAGTTTGATTTACATTAAAACTCTTTATTTATCTGTTTTTCTATTTATTTGGGCACTTCTCAATATATACATCCATATGTGTGTGTGTATGTGTATAGTTGTGTGTTTGTGTTTGTTCGTGTGGGATACGTCAAAAAAGAATCGATATTCAAGATGTATTTAGTAAGACAAAAATGAACAGACCCATTCATTTTCTTCAAAAGTGTCCTATTGTCGTTCTACTATTCTACTCCGCATTATATATATATATATATATATATATATATATATATATATATATATATAGATAGATAGATAGATAGATATATATATATAAAGACAATACAGAAAATAAAATGCTTCTCTACAACGATGCCTTCTTTATTTAAGACGCTATACTCAGAGCAAAAGATATCTTTTTTAATTTTCTATATTGTCCCTTGATACCTTCGAATTTTATTCTAAACTTTACCTTTGTATATAGTTTGGTTTGTTTTTTTTTTCTTTAATAGCATACCAACTTTCGTAGGAAACATGGCTTTGCCATAAATTATGTAAAAGCCATCTTTCTGGAAGATAGCTGGGAGGATAAGGTGTTTCATGCCTTTTCTAAGGGTATTTTTCCGAAAGAGAACAAAATAGTGCTACTTGCGTTTTAACTCGCTTACTCCGATATATATATCATTGTCATGACGTCGCGCCATCAGCACGGATATCCTCGACCCTCTCTCGCCACCCCTCCCTATCGTCCATTGCTTCCGGCAGGTCTTCAGGATTACATCCCGTATCGGCACAGAGCTGTTCTATGAAGGTTCTAGCTGGACCTCCTGCCTTTGCTCGTCAATGTGAAGGGGTCCACAAGAGTACATTCCCATTGAGCTCGTCCCTACTTCTCCAGCAGCGTCCCAGATGGGTATAATTGTGTGTGTGTGTGTGTGTGTGTGTGTGTGTGTGTGTGTGTGTGTGTGTGTGTGTGTGTAAAAATTATGAAGATGGGGTTTGACAGTTGCTGACCACGAGTAAGCAACCTGCGGCTTTAAGAGCAGAAACGTTCTTCTAAACCAATAAAGGCCTTCAATGGCCTTGTCAGGTAATTAAATACAATCGCACACGACTTCCCTTGAAAATGTGATATCACAATGGTTTCCTGAAATAAATAATTTCTGAATTCATTATAGATAACTAAAGTTCTGTTTTTTAATTTCTTTTGATTAGTATGAAATAATTAACTTAGACTAACTTATTAACTTGTTGTTCAAACATTAGATTTTCTTTCAGCGTACAAAAATATGTGGTTTTAATAGTTGACTATAAATTTCAATGCGGCCTTGAGACATGAAACGTCGCCCCCCCCACTCATGTAGACCAAGTAAAATTAGTATGCATATTTACAGGAACTATGGGAAAGTTCTAACATCTAACAATCTTTGTTCCTCGTGTGTGTCTCTAACTATAATTTATAATTAATGGAGATTTTGTCACAAAATGATGTAACTTGATTTTACAAGCAAATAAATAACTCGATCTAGCAATCAATTGTATCCCATATATCTTTCCCCCACTCTCTCTCTCTCTCTTTCTCTCTCTCTCTCTATATATATATAGGGTGACCCAAAAAGAATGAACCCAAATATTTTTGACTGAAATTCATAAATTAAATTCTAGCCTTTTCTTTTTTCAGGATATGAAGTAGATTCTGTGCATGAAAAATTGGGACCATAGTATTCACCAATATGTCCTGGTCGACCAAGGAAAAGAATTAGGATTATTTTGCTTTATTTTTGTAGAAGTAATTAAAAAAGTTTATGGGTTCTGTTTTTTTTTTTTTTTTAGGTGGGATCACCCTGTGTATATATCTATCAATCTATCAATCTGTCAGTATACACACACACACACACACACACACACACACACACACACACATATATATATAGAGAGAGAAAGAGAAAGAGAGTGAGAAACCGGTAGTAAACTTTATTGGGAGGAGGCTCCTTCCCTCCCCTTCACTCCTGTAACCACCACCGGTCTGGCTATATTCATTATTTCCATGTTGGATCTGAAGAAGTCCTGTTAAATTATTTTGGAGTTATTGATTCCTATCAATGCTCTTAACAGGATGGAAATAAATTCATAAATCTAATGTGACCTAATTTTGGTGTTCATTGAAGGTATATATATATATATATATATATATATATATATATATGAATTTGTCTGTCACCCCTATTTCATACATGTCTGTATATCTATCTATCTACTCTGAATCTCATTGACTTCTATCGATTTATCTACCTAATAAATACAGAGGCACTTGTATATCTATGTATTTATCTCATGCATATCTAACAGTCTGTCTATTTATCCACCTATCTTACACAAATCTATCAGTCCGTCCATCTATCGTATACCTAGCTATCAGTTTGTTCATCTCTCTCTCTCTCTCTCTCTCTCTCTCTCTCTCTCTCCACACACACACGCACACACACACAAACACATGTATATATATATATATATATATATATATATATATATATATATAACTTGTCCTGCGTGTCTAGCCACACGTGTGATACAACGAAACTGTCAGTGGATTACAATATATATGCTCCTCTTCCAGAGGGTGAGCACTCTGGTAAATAAATTAACGGCTGCTACCAGTGTAATGCAAAGCTTTTTTAACGAATTGAGCACTCCAGTATCCGATAGTGCAAAATATACACAAATGAAAGCTAATTCAAATGCATTATAATTCATAAGCTGAGGTATGTCGTCGAAATAACTGAGCGGTTAGATATCAAGTCTAGCGTAGAGTTAGACGGGTTTTGATCCCATCTTGAAGGGTCCTGTGTGTCTAGCCGCACTGAAACGTTGTGATACAACGAAAAAATCTTTCTGTGGATGACTATATATATATATATATATATATATATATGTGTGTGTGTGTGTGTATGTGTGTGTATGTGTCTGTGTGTGTCTGTATTTCAGAATTGTCTCATTATAAATATAGTTAACATTCATGAAGGATTGTTGATAAGTTGTTTTGCCGGTGTAAATGTGTCTGCAGATGTTATTGTTTCTTAAGATAAGATCCAAAGGAAGAACTTAAGAAGATTGAATGCTGATAAGTAAATTACGTAATCATATCAGGTTGTTTGTTTGCTTGTTTGTTTTTCTTTTAATGCGAATATAAAGACTAGTTGAACCCAAAACTGGATGAACATTACTGAGATTATACATTGCACAGAAGTTATTTCACCAACTCATTTTATTATGCCTTGGAGTTGTAGTTGCTATTGGTTTGGTTTGGTTTGATTTCTTTGTTTAATGGCATATCAACCTTTGTAGGTTATTTAATGCCAAATCGATTCTCCGAGAAGAAAAATAGTGGTACTATTGAACCCATAACTGGGAGGATAAGGGGGTTCATACCTTTGCCAAGAGTATTTGCCCGAAAGTGAACTTAGTAGCGCGACTGAAGTATGAACTCGCTTACTACGATTCCGTAGTACATCGCTTTAACCATTACACTAGGACACTCCCAGTTGCTGTCGGGGTCAAATCTAGTTGTCAAATAGATCAGTTTAAAAGTTATTCATATTCGATAGGACCGTGTGCAAAACAAAACAAAAAATCTTAAGAAACGACTTGACCGAATTGTGAGTATAGACGGACAATGAATGCAATTCCGAGAATATGTGATGTGTACGGAGAAACATGTTTTAGTCAAAAAATATTTTCAAACAGGCCTGAGTTGAAATACCGTGTTTGGAGTGGAAATATACTGACTTTTGGGTAAAACAATTTCCAGGCGCAGCAGTCGGTAAAGAAGGCCATGCTGGAAGTTTTCAGGGAAAATGAATAACCCATTCCTATTGATTTACTAGACCATTGGTATAATGAGTAGTGTTCGCCATATAGCTACAACACCAAGGTGAAGGGGAGGGGGCTACTCTTTTCATTAGATTACTCCACTTTACCATTGATCCATACCTTATAATGCTGAATGTTAAGCAAGGAGGCATCGAGTACCATTTTTTTTTTTAGTCTTTGGTATGACTCGACCTGGGATTGAACCCAGGTCTTCCAGGCCATTGGCTAACACTTGCCAATGTTCGGTAATTATAAAATAAAATAAACTCAAATACGAATTAAGTACAATAATAACACTATATTACAAGCCGTTTCCAACAACAGATACATTGATTGTCAACTCTAACCAGAACGTCACAGCATACAGGTGGTCAGTCAGACAACTGCAGTATATTGTTTATACGCTCAACTTCATTACGAGCAATAGATTGTGAATCCATTTGAAAATAAGAACTAATGTGCAAGATTTACATTTTTCATATATGGCTAATGTAATTCTGATTTCTGGGAAAATTAGGTACACCATACCTTATTAGAGTAATGACGGTTTAATGAGACATAATTGTAGTTTATTGAATATATCTACATCGGAATTATTACTGTACTTACATGGCATGACATTTTATATAAAGGTTACTTGGCTTACCAGTAGCTCACTGCGTGTTTGGGGGTCGATTTATACTGCAGGTACAGGTTTAACTCAGAATTTTGCACGAAAAATCTTGAGGTTGATTTATATGAAAGATGCACTTGTCCTCTACAGTTTTGGGTAGGTTAGCAATGGAGTAAACAATATAATTGGAAGTATCTTCCCGCTAAGTTGATCCATTATACTCTCACACACAGAGTAAACATATATATGTATATATATATATATATATATAATATCATTCCTACATGGCTACGAGCGAGTCGACCCAGGTTTCATGATATTGGCTCTATCTCATTTATAGAGCATTCTTACGTTTTAGCTTAGGTTATTTAGTCGGTATTTTTTTTCTTTTGACTAGACATACGTGCTACTTGATTATTTTCAAGTAGCACGTGTGTTTTTCGTCTTTTCTTTTTTTACAATTTTTTTCCCCAGAAATCGGTTTGTAGAATTTGTAAATTGTACAATCTGGGTTTATTATTCACGCCAACAAAATTAGATATAAAGATTAATATAAATATATATATATATATATGTGTGTGTGTGTGTGTGTGTGTTTACCATCTTGGATAACTCAAATAACAAGTCACATTTATCCATGCTCGAGGCCTTGCTCATCGAAAAATTCTGATCTGCGTTGGGCATGCAAAAGGAATTTTACAAATTACTTTTATTTAATACACCTGTTCTTAATTCAACTACTACTAAATTAGTTTATGAAGAAAACAAAATTACCGGCACCAAATTACCGGCGAATATTTTTTCGGTTCAGTTTTCTTCCCCCAGCCGCCAGGCTTTTCGACTATCAGTACTGCTGTCTATTTTTCATCACCACTTGTCTGTCATGGTATTTTTCTCTGATGAGACGAGACCGAAAGAAAGGATTCCCTTTTTAAGAATTTAAAATGCATACGCTTCTTAAAGCCCTTTTAAAGTTTTGCATGTACCATAGACACTTTATATGTATATATAAATTTATATATATATATATAAAGTAAAGTTGGCGGCCATAGTCAAGGGCAAACTGGAGTCTCTCTTTTCAATAGCTACTACACCGAGGTGTAGGAAAGGGTGCTACGCCTTTTCCCACATTTACCGCCTCACCTTACATCCGTACCTAATAATGCTGAGTGTTAAGCAAACCTGAGGTAGACAAATACATGTCATGATACATAGATATGTTTTACTATAAAGATACCTTCTTCTGATTTTCTATGTAAGCTATACTTTTGATTAAACCCGTCAATTTGATTTTTCTGAATGCCCTGCCTATTCTTAGACCTGATTTTATATAAAACCTTACGCATATACAGATATGAATACATATATAACTAAACTGTGATAGACATATATACATACATCTATGTATATATATAGTGAGAGAGAGAGAGAGTGAGAGGGAGAGAGAGGGAAGGAGAGGAAGGGGCGAGATATTAACTGACTGATAACAGACACACTCTCAGACATGCGCATATATATATATATATACCTTTGGGGAGAAAAAGTTATGTGGGAATTTCACAAAAATATTACGTGCAGTTTTGAATCAATCCTCAAAACGAACACCCCACAAAACAGCAGCTGTACGGCCACTTACTCCCATCTCAGAAATACTCCAGTTCAGATGACATGCCGAGAACTGCTGGAGAGACAAGGACGAGCTCATTAGCGATGTTCTTCTATGGACCCCTACACATGGACGCGCCAGTGTTGACCGACCATCAAAGATCTACTTACATCAGTTCTGTGTGGACATTAAATGTAGTTTGGAAGATCTGTCTGGAGTAATAGATGATAGGGATGGATGGCGAGAGACAGAGAGAGAGAGAGAGTTAGGTAACTCTCCGAGCAGTTAGCGTGACTTGATGATAATAATAAGTACTTAACTACCTACAATATATATATATATATATATACATTCATATGGGGAAGCGAATCCTTTCAAGAGGTTTCTCAAACAATGACTATTTGAGTTTGACGGATACCTTAATGAATAAGGAAGCAAGCAGTCGTTTCACCGGACACACGGACACAAGTAGCCGATCGATCGTAAGAAAGCAGAACAATGCTAATAAAAATAACGTTTATTTTGTTTCTTCGTTTTTATCCTCCCTTAAAACGACCAGGTGTGACGGGAATAGTCTCATCTTTTTCACATAAAATACACGATTGTTCTATGTCTGTAAATATTGTCTGAAGAAAGATTTTTCATTCTTCCATACGATTCATTAAAAATTAAGCAAGAAAAAGTGGGGGCAAGATAGATAGATTCATATAACTGAACTAAGATAGATAGATAGATAGATAGATAGATAGATAGATTAGTTGTTTGGTTGGTTGGTTGGTTTGTTGATTTTTACAGCATATCAACTGTGTTATTTTATGCCGAGAACGTTTTTGTTTTCTTCATTCTTTCTAATGTATTACTTTTGGTATTTTTTATATCATTTAAATTTTTTTTTGGACAACGAAAGCTAATTGTTAGGTAATTATTTATAGTTTTGAAAAATATCACAATAGTTCTAAAAGAAAAGTATTCTATAAAAGAACATTTCTAATTGTTAGATTAATTTTTATCGTAAATCTTTTTCTTCAGATAAAAGAAAAAAAAAATATATATTCGTGTTACTGCCAAATTCTTTCGAGATGTACACTTTCAATATCCCCTCAAAATGGAGCTTTGTAATGATGTTGTCAGTTTCAATGTCAGTATTTTTTACACTTTCGGATTTTTGGAGGATTTGCATTGTTTCTTTATTTTTTATGGTAATTTATTCTTAATGTAAAGGAATTCTTGCAGAGTTTTGTTGGGGTTAGTTTGAAATTGTTTTCTTTTTTTTTTTTTTTTTCTTTTTTTATGGGATTTTACAGATTGATCAACAAGGGATTATTTTTCTTTCTAAACTAAATTATTTGAAATAGATCTGTTTTGACATTTAACTGTGTGTAAACAAAATCTGTACTTATACTAAACTGAATTAGCTGAATCAGAACTGATTGAATTAACTGAATAGTTTGAAATAAATGTTTTTTGACAATTGAATTGTGTACTCGTGCTAAACTGAATTGTTTGAAATAGAACTGATTATTTAGATAAAAATGGATTTGGCGTTAAATAACCTACGAAAGTTGATATGCCATAAAACTCAACCAACCCAACCCAACCCAGACTTCTAATTATAATCCTATTCTAGACAGTGACACTTAACTTTTCTAAAGTTTCTTTTGTTTCATCTGTAGAAGCTAAGGACAACGCTTAGCTTCTTGTAATTCGTTTTGAGGTGTTGAGTATATCAAGCAAGTAAAGTCTTGCACTTTACATTGTGAAACGTTTTCATTTTATCCGAGCTTTCGACATGTTTTTGGCAGTCCACTTTCACGAGCAAATTGCTGTAACTTATCTTTTCAACACTCCTATGTTTTCTCTATCAAAAATAAAGAAAAAATAGTTAAACAATTTTTCTTGTATTCCAATGATTCTAGTTCAATAAATCTTGGATATTCTGTTGCTTTTCCTGAATCAGATTCAGAAAGATTCTGTTTTTATTTTTGATTCTGAAAAGCCATAAGTAATGTTTGTTTTTTCGCTGGTCTTCTGCTCCACCATTCTCCATGGGGTTCAACTTGTGTTAGGAATTTACCAAGGGGGAAGTCCATTCGATTTGGTTGAGACGGGGATACACTACTGCTATATTCGATTCAAGAGTAGGATTTTGGGCTTCAGCCGATTTCAGGTTTTCTATTGACAATACTTATTGCCGTACAATTTAAAAGTGGTCAAAGTCGAATTCTACTCAAAGTAGGTAACCATCAACCACTTTTTCTTGCACATTTAGAATTAAATAAGGTTGGGTATTTGTTTGTCACAAGAGCAATTTTAAAAATACTGTCGGCTCAATCATATAAGGTGCTAAGACTTGACATGACCTGCCGATTGATCGGATCGAGCATCTCTGACTGCTTGTCAAGCCCAATAAAAGCCAAAAGTGGAATGTTGGATATCACTTGACAACTTAATAGCTGGGTCAAGGACTGCTCAATCACTAGGATTCCGTCCTCAAGCATTATGGGTCACCACCCATGGCCAACAGGTGTCCTTGTTAGGCAGTGGTATTACCCTTTTGCACAGGTGCAGTGGTCGTATTCTAAAGTTCAAATGTATTGGGAAAAAATAAAAAGGGGTTGAGTTTGTTGGGTTTCATTGCATATCAATGCCTGTAGGTTATTTAATGTCAAATCCTGTTCATACATATATTAAACATATACGATTTTAAATTAATAGTTTGTAAGTAATATTTTAAACAAGCCAAAATTCATTTGTTTGCACACAGTTAAATGGTTTCAAGTATTGTTACCTAACATTAATAATTTTATTTGCACACAGTGTTACATAGCAATACCTGAAACCAGTTAACTAACAATCAGTCATTTGTTAACACAGATTCTAATCGTTAAACTTCACCCATGAACGAGAACATAACAAGTGCTACCACACTCAGCCTGAGTGGAACTTGGAGTAATTGAAATGAAGGGGTATTCCATATTCCTTAAAGCTCAATTACAATTTCTTTAGAAGTCCACATTAAATATATGGTTCTTTCTTTCTTTCTCTTCATTCTTTGCTTATGGCTTCTTTTTTTCTTTGCCCTGTCTTTCTTTCTTTCTTACCAAGTCTTTCTTTCTTTTTACTTTCTTTCTTTTTCCTTTCTGTTTTTTTCTTTTCTTTTTTTTTTTTTTTGCTTATTCCGTTTTTCTTTCTTTGCCTCGCCTTTCTTTCTTTCATTGCTTATTCCGTTTTTCTTTCTTTGCTTCATCTTTCTTTCTCTCGCTCTTTCTTTCTTTCTGTATTTATTTATTTATTCCTCCCTTATACAGTCTTTCTTTCTTTCTTTCTTTCTTAATAATTTCCATTTTTCCTAATTTTCTTTTTTCTTTCTTTGTTTCATTCTTTTTTCTTTCAATTTCCTATTTTTTTCTCCTTTCTTTCTTTCTTTCTTTCTTTCGTCGTACAAAATTTCTTTCTGCTCAATTTCTTTCACTGTTTCTGACTTCTAACATTAATTTCCTTATTTTTTTCTATTTTTCCTTCATTTCTATTTCCTCTGATTTTTCCCTTTTCCATCACATTTTCTATTCTCAACCATTCCGATATATTTTTGTTCTTTTCAAAGTACACAACTTTTTCAGATCAATCATCTTTTTCTTTATTTATTTCTTTCTGTTCTTTCTTTCTTTCTTTCTTTCTTTCTTTCTTTACTTCTTCTCTCTTTTTCTTTTCTCTTTCTTACTTAGCCTCTTCCTTCTAACGTCTTCCATTTTCCCTCTTTGCTTCTTTCTTCTTTATTTGCTTCTTCTTTCTCTCTTCTTTATTTTTTTCTTTGCTTCTTTCTTTATTGTTTTTGTCTCTTCTTCTTACTTTGTCTCATCCTTATTTCGCTCTTGTTTGTTTCTTTGTTTACCACTTTCTTTTACTTCTTTCTTTCTTTCTTTCTTTCTTTCTTTCTGTCAGTCATTTTCTTTGCATATTTTATTTTCTTTTTTTCTTTTTCTTTCTTCATTTATCTTTACTTTTTCTCTCTATTCCTATTTCTTTCTTCACTTTACTTTTTATCATTCTATCTATCTCCATTGTGAATATTTTTTTATTGCAAATGACGTTCCAACCATTTTTTAGACCGACAGGAATATTTCAAATATTCGGAACTCCCAGTGAGGAGAGTTCTATTTTAAAATCAGATAATATATAATTTCAAAATTCCAGCTTGTTATACAATCCAGTCAAAAACGAATCTGACCACTGGCATTTTTTATAATTCCTAATTAGTTAATGCATATAAACATATTTTCACCGTCATAAGTAAGTAAGGAATTAACATAATGCCAAATTCTAGTACTTTCCACTGGCCCTGGGAAAGATTCTTTAGGGGCTAAAAAAAACAGGAATAGTTGCATCTTCTAAAGTTGAACGATATTTTGTAACATGTTTACTTAGATAACAAATAACTATTTCGTCTGTTTTTGTATTATAGGCTGGGATCAATGACAGAGTGAACTAAACAAGATATTTGCCATCAATTATTTGCAGTTTAAGTATACCAAGAATCAGTAGTATATAGTTAAAAATTTAAATATGAAAAGAATAAGAAAAAAAAAGAAAATAAAGATACGCAAAAAGAAATATATACGTGGTGCATTCAATATGTTTCCAGACTTTTTAGTACTAGCTTTTAAAATTGTCGTAGACTCTTGAAAATTCAGTATGTTATTGCTATACATCTTATGAGATGACTGACCAATTTCTTTTATAATTTCAGGTTCGAATGAACAGCTACAGCAGCAATTGGAATACACCCTACTAAAGCCTGATTGTCACAGTTGCTGAATTTCAAAAATGAAATCTGGACGTGAGGACACTTTAGAAGAACGATATGCAATAAAATTGTGTTTTAAACTTGGAAAAAATGCCACAAAAACGTATGGAATGCTTCAGACTGCTTTTAGAGCATCTTGCAGGAATCGAGTATCAGTTTCTGAGTGGCATAAGAGATTCACGGAAGCCAGGGAGTCTGTGAGGGATGATGAGAGGTGTGGGAGGAGTAAGGAAGTCAATACACCAGAGTTGATTGGCTAAAGGCTTAGGATTAGGGTTACTATGTTGAGATTTTAAGAGAGTTCTGGTAGAGATTCCATCGGAAGAGTCCAGCATTCTTCAAATCGGGTCAGTGGCATTTCCACTAGGACAATACACCAGTCCACAACTCCATCCTTGTCACAGACTATTAGACCAAGATGGGTATGAAGACAGTTCCTCAGCCTCCCTTTAGTCCAGACCTTGCTCCCTGTGACTTTTGGTTATTCCCTAAACTCAGAGGCTGTCGTTATGAGACAATTGAGGAGATGAAAGAGGCTGTGACGAAGGTCATTGACACGCTCCCACAAGAAGGCTTCCAGAAGATGTTGGAACGGTACAAGAAGTGCATTGCCGTCGGAGGAGATTACTTCGAAGGGGATTAGAGTTTCATGTTTGTACTATCAATAAAAGTGCCCATACGAAAAAAGTCTGGAAACTTATTTAATGGTCCTCGTATTTACTGAGAATAGATCTTTCTCTTCATTAACTTTGTCTTATACTCACAGAATTGAGGTTAAATTAGTGATTAGAAGATCATGTTATATCGAGCTATATAAAGTAGAGAGAAGTTTTTTCCTTTGAAAATCAGTATTCGTAATGTTGATTTCTTCTGTGTTTAGATCCACTGGCATCAGTGGTATATATATATATATATATATATATATATATATATATATATATATATATATATATATATATATATATATAATGTGCAATAAGATGAGTTGGGAATGATTCAATTAGAGAATGTGTAAGAGGGTTGTTATAAATCTCCAGGAGTACTCAATGAATGATAATTAATATATTTTTTTTTAATTTCATATAGAGCAAATTTATTTACTTTTCAAACGAGTAAGAATCCACTGACATAATATTTTTATAATTTTTTTCTCTCCATTGCGTGACAAACTGAAAAAAATTTATGAGCTTTTCCAATTATATATGTATATATATATATATATAAAAGTAAGTAAAGTTGGCGACCGTAGTCGAGGGCAACCAGAAGACTCCTTTTTCAATAGCTACTAAACCGAGGTGTAGGGGAGGGCGCTACTCCTTGATCTTTAAGAAAAAAACAAAACCGGTCACATTAGGATTATAAGTTTATTTCCATCCTGTTATGTGTTTTTGATATAAATCAAAAACACGAAAAAATTAACAAGACTATGATTATATTAATTAACAAGACTATATATATATATATATATATATATATATATATATATATATATATATATATATATATTGTATTAGCTGATAAAAGAAGCATCTAAAAGATTTTACTGATTTCTAATACGAAAAAATGAAACTATACACTAAATTACAGATACCACTCTGTCAGTGATGGAATGACTTAAAATACGCTGGCTGTATTCGCTGCTGAGAAGTAAGATCCTGTTCCTAAAAGGGGTGTAGTGGGCATTCCTCTGATGGTATGACTCCACTTCTGGGTATCTGGTATATGTCATTTACCCGGAGCCATATACCTGTTAGAGTTCCAAAAAAGGGTTAAATGATTTGTTTGATAAGAATACTTGATATCACATAAACATGTGCAAAAAAACTCTTGAGGGCCAATAGCACGAACATATAGATATGAACGTACATTGAATTTGATTTCCTAACCTCGAGGCATAAAATAAACCCAGTGACGGTAAAATCAACCAATCAATGATTTAAGGATATAGCGAAATTCGGTGGAAGGAACATTGTTAGAATTTGAAATCTAATGTTACCTGAAAATTGTTCAATGCCGAAGTTCCATAAAGTTTTTTATCTCAAAGTTCCACCGTTTTTTAGTCCCGAAGTTCCACAATTTTTTCGTTGAGATGTTCCAGTGATTCGAAGCGACTTGTCTTTTCTCTTGGATCATAACTTTCGATGTGACTGGTGATGTCTTGATTTGAGACGCAATGATAATGACAACAAATATTTCACGTTGTTTTGCCCAAGCCCTTGTTTACCTTAGCCGATGTCCTCATTTGATAATGGATTTTATGTTTGTTTTCGTTGATATTATATAATTGGATAAGAAGTGAATCGTTTTATCATGATCATCATCCACTGATAGCATGGAGTTCCCTGACTCTCAATCTATCTGTCTGTCTGTCTTCATTCATCCCTATCAGCTATCGCTCCCGGCAGATCCTCCAAACTATATCTAGTGACTGCACTTAGCTGATGTAAGTTTTTGCTTGTTAACCAATACTGGCACATCCAAGTGTCGGGGAACAAAGAAGAACATCACTTACGAGTTTTTCCAGCAGTGTGCCGCATGTCTTGTTCGTCTTACTTGAATAAGATCTTAGATGGGAGGTAAGTGGCCGTACAACTGCTGTTTTGAGAATTGTTGTTTCCAGGATTTTTTTTTTCAAAATTGCACGTAGCATTCTTGTGTAGTAACCATCTAGCTTTTTTCTCCATGTATTTCGTTAGCGTTCATATGGTGCATTCATACAATAGTATTAATACGGCAGCAGCTTGGAAGAAATAACATTTTCCTAAAGTCGAATATTTCTAATTATACGAAAAAAAAAAAGATTTTTAAAAGATTTCCGATGACCTCCATATTTAAAAAAGAATTTTATTTTTTCTGATGAGGTTGCTCTTTTCAACCTTTCATGACCTGAAACGGACGTTAAAAAGAAAACTTAATAGACGTTATCAGAAAATGAACTTCTAATACTCGAAGGAAAGGCTACAGGCCTTAATGTTTTATAACATATGACATGGATTTTCAGTTCGTTCCTAGTGACCCCGTGTGCTTTGACAAGCTGTCATGCTGTGATGAGTAAACAGGGATATGACTGCAAATCAGGGAAGTCGGGTACAACAGGTGTGTAACCGGAAGGAGACCACGTGACGAGAACCACGTGGGCATATTCAGACAGAGTGCAGATAATCACAGTTGAGCAAGGGACAAGCAGTCGATTTGGTCATCTCTGACGAGCTTGCAAGGGCGTGCGTGCGTGCGTGTGGGAGGGTGGGGGGTTGGGTTGGTATGTGTGTGTGTAAAAACAGGATTAAGCATCAAATAATCAACAATGGTTGATATGTCATAAAACCAAACCAAACCAAATTTACATTGGAGTAGTTTTCCCTATACTCACGTATAATGCGATTTTCTGAAACTTAAACTGAGACATTTTACAGATAGAAGTTGTAGGTCTACCAGTTAGTAGAGACCTAGCTTTTGAAATTAATTACACAACAAAGTTTGTATTTCACTAGAGGGTGGGGAAGGAAAATATGGAATGAATTTTATAAAAAGCCCAATAAATCTAAGTTTATTTTAGATATAAATTAGCTTTATTATTCAAGCACCTTTTTAAATTAAAACTCAGCCCAATCTGAGTGAGCAAAAAAAAAAAAAAAAAAACAGCAAAGAAACTATTATTTGCGTAATGCCGATATGAAACCAAAGTTTCAATATCGACGAAGAAGGAAGTTACTTACCAAGTAACAGAAACTCACCAAAAAGTGAGCGGATAGAAAACGCTCCTTATTTCCACCGAGCAGTTTTAACTCCATGCTTGTTTTGGGGTCATCAGGAGAGAATGTACACTGTTTCAGGGCCTTCCTCTCAAGGCCCCGAAACGGTGCACAGTCTCTCCTGATCGACCGAATACAAAGCAAAGAAAAATGTTTTACGGTAAAAGAGCTTTTCAAGGAAAAGTGGAGGATTGAATATAAAACGAATAGAAGGCTTTTTAAATGTTCTCGCTACGGTGATTGGGAAGGAACCTACAACGTCAATAAGAAAGCAGGTTAATTAATTGAAAGTCCACAAGAAAACTGTGATAACATCAATTAAACAAGATTTAAGCCCAAACTTTAAGCTCCTTGATTACGCTATATGGGGTGGGGTAGAAAACAATACAAATTCAACTTGATTCACTAAAAACTGCGATTGTGGAGGGATGAAATATAATGTCTGAAGAATTAATTTTCAAGGAATGCAAATCGTTTCAAAGGCGTGTTGATACAAAACTTGAAAAAAAATGGTGGCCATATTGAGTAAATTTACTGTTTTGAGTCTATCTTCTTATTTTGTTGTTTATTTTTTAAAATCAAAAATAATATTGTTTTATAATAGAGCTTTTTTTTATTCTATTATGATATTCCTAATTTTGATTCCGCACCCTGTATACCTTGTAGTGTGCAAAAAGTTCTCAGAAAAGGTGTCTTTGGTATGACACAAAACTGCATCTGAAGGTGAAGCTCCACTTCGGCAGATCTAGGGAGTGTGGAATACTGCCATTACTCCCTGGTCCACTCTGACTAGAAGGGGTTGTGACAGTTAAAGTTTAATTAATGGGTCGGATAGGTTTGTTTGAAAATCATTCATATTCGATAGGACCGCATGTGAATAAAAAATCTTTAGAAACAGCTAAACAAAAAAATGTAAGTAGATTACACACACACACACACACACACATATATATATATATATAAGTTAAGTAGGTAAGTAGGCCGGCCGTTGTCGAGGGTGAACCAAAGGCTCCATTTTAAATAGCTGCTACACCGAGACGTTGGGGAGGGCGCAACTCCTTTCCCCGAAATACACACACACACACACACAAATATATATATATATATATATATATATATATATATATATATATATATATAAGAACGTGTTTCCCTTACCTAGACGGATAGACATACCGTAAAAATCAATCAATGAATCAATCTATACATTCAAGAAATAAACTTCAAACTAATTTATTTAAAAAGTCTCCAAAAGTTCACAGCACCTTCTTAACTGGTTTTAATATTATCAAAAATTAGTTTTTCTATGTAAATTTTTTGCATATACTTAAATTGATCGAAAATTTTGGTTTTTCACTGAAAATCTTTGCGCATGTATTATTTTTTTTTTTTTATAATTTTGTTATGAATTTAACATTGGGATTAGAAAACATTATCTCCTGTAACAATGATAAATAATATAATAATGATATTAATAATTATGAATATTAAATAAACTATCTGATAAACCCATCTTACAGGGAGTATTTTAAGGTATGTAAATTAATCCTAATTGTTAATCATTGAATTATTTGGCACGTCTACCTTTACTTGAATTTAGCGATTTTAAAATATCAGTGTTTTATCCATGACTTAAAATAAATTCTTCTCAACGAATGTCAGTTGATTATTTACGTCTGATTGTTTTTTCAAAAAATGTTTAGAACCCAAATTCAAGAAGAAAAAAATTGAAAAAAAATATAAACACAATATTGAAATGTTAGCTGGGTATAGATCTTTATAAAGATTAACTTCGTCGAACACAAACTGAAATGAACGGAAATTGTAGATAGAAAATGTGTATCGCCTTGTGCCATTTAGGTAAATAACAAAAGAAATCCATCATGGAATAATCATTTGTCTGCTAATCTCAACGAGACTAAATTGTGAGTTCGATCCCCACAGGCTACTTCTGATTTATTAGCATGGCTAAATATAAATTTTATTGAGTAAATGAATATACACAAAGAAAAAAAAATTGTTCTAACAGGTTACCATTAAAAAAAACGCCTCGCGTAATGTGAAGGTTAGCTAGCCAAGTAGACCATTGTTAGAGAGTGCGATCCCTTCTGGTTGCACAAGATTTATGGCCTTGTGCTAAATCTAAATGATGTTGAATGAATAAATTTACGTGAAGAAAGAAAGAAATTTGTGAAAACAGGTTACCGTAAGGAGACGTATCACATAATGTAATGCTAAATTAATTTACAAATGTAAAGATTTGAAAAAAAATGCTACGGGATTATTGAATTTAATCTGTACATTTAATATTTTATGCTCGCATCGATATTTTGGGCAAAGATACTTTTGCTTGTTTGTCATCTGATTCTGAACATTTTACAACAGGGCACTACACTCACAGAAAGGAATCTTCAACAATTGTTATATAATTGCGGAAGGATTTTTTTTTATATTATCATTTTTCGTTGGTTATATCTTATCTTTCGGTTTAGTTAGGCTTAGAACTTTTGGGCTTACTGCACGGGTAGGGGCACACATTGAGGACAGGTGTTCATGCTCGCGCGGGGAGGATGTGACAATCACAGATATCATAATAAAAACCCCGGATAGTAAATGCGACTGGGGAGGTGAATGACGTCATGTCCGGAAGCGATAGGCTGGGATTCTTGGGTATTTTGAAAAAAGCAGTTAGTTGAGATTTGAAGCTGGACGAAGCGAGTTAAATTTTGGACCAGAGCGAGGCCAGTCCAGTTATGAACTACGGGATGCCCGCGCGTTGTTTGGTCAGAAGGAACAGTCAGCATAATAGAAAGTGTGTCTCTCTCTTCTCGTGTCGAAAAACCTAAAAGTCAAGAAGGTAATAAAAGTTTCGTACCTGAACTAAAGAAAGTCGTCAGTGTTTCGGAATTCATATGCATGTGAACATTTTATACATTCGTATATTTGACGCATCCGTATATTTGTATATTTTACTAATAGTCGTATCATGGCTATGTTACACAATTCAGAAAACTCAATGTCTGTAGGGGGCGAGAAACGCTGATTGTATCCTTGAAAAAGATGTCTTGTATAAGACTCTTAATAGCATCTGATGGTAAGGCTCCAATTTTAATGTTCTGATGTGTAGAAAGATATCTCTTTGTTGTCATTACTCCCAGGTCCACCCTGTCTTATAGTGCTCTTAATTTTTCGGGTTTCATATATGGATCAAATAGTTCTGTCTGAGATTATGTTTTAAATGGTTTCGGTTTGGTTTGGTGAGGTTTGGTTTTATGCATATCAACCATTATTGGTCATTTAATGCCAAATCTATTTTATACAAATATATATGATTTGTATTCTCGTTTTGTTGATAATACTTTTAAACGAGTCTAAGCTCATTCTTTTGCACTCAGTTAAATGGTTCAAAATATTGCTATGCATCACTGGCAATTCAATTAAATATCAATCATTTGTTTACAGACAGTTAAATCATCAAACAGTTTTATTTCTAAACTATCAGTTTAGCTTAAATCATTTATTTCCACTCAGTTTAAATGGCAAACAGTTCTTTTTGAACTAAAGATAGGACCCTATTATGTGCTTCCACTCCGGGTCAGAGTGGACATGGAAGTATTGGAAATGAAAGGGTACTCTGTAATCCTCAAAGGTCTAGCATTACTGGAGCCTCACCACCCAGGTATTTAATGTAACATCCTGAACACTCGTTGTGGGGGATGTCTTATCCTTCTGCAGAGAGGCATTTGGTGTATTTTATTGTTGTAAGTATAGATCGTGGTTTCTTTGTTTTTAATGGCATATCAACTTTTGCAGGTTATTTAATGTCAAATCCATCCATCCATCCATCTAGAAGAACAGTAGTGGTACTATTCGACCCATAACTGGGAGGATAAGGGAGTACATACATTTCCCAAGGGTATTTGTCCGAAAGTGAACGTAATAGCGCGACTGGAGTTCGAACTCGCTTACTACGATTCCGCAGTCCATCGCTTTAACCATTTCACCCTCCTTGTTGTCAATATAAGGATATTACAAATAAATCTTAGATCATACGGTCAATATTTTAAAGTTTATTCATATTTTAGTGCACAAAATTGGAGATTATAATTGTCATACTGACTTCGGCATTAAATAGCCCCGAAAAGGTCACCCTTACTATTTAGGTGTTCATGCCTTGGATATTCTTACAAAATTGAGAATAATAAAAGAACTGAAAACTCCGTAAGTGTGAATATGTATGCATTTATCCAAACCCTCTACATTGATCAGGATGTGACACAAGGCCAACTTTAAGCGGGAATAGCTTGTTTGAATTCAGAGTTTTCTTTTTCTTGGATTGGTTGCATTCCTAAGGCTAAAGCACCTAGTCTACTCTATTATCTATCCATACCTGGGATGAGAATGGATGGTTTCATGCCTTTTACAAGGATATTCAAATGAAGAGGGTTTCATGGTGTTATGGTTACTGTCGTAAGAAATGGACACGGTGACACGAGTTCAAATCCTGGACAAGACTGTATTTAATATAACGCTAATATACTTGGGATATGTATGAATCCAATTAATCCCCTTCCAGCTATGGATAAATAGTAGGGCAAACTGACTCTTTAACCTTGTTAACGAAATTGGTGGTGGGGAAAGAAACTCTGATATGATACCGGCTAAACACTGATTAAAATGACCTTTTGTCACTTCCTGTTCAGGCAGTGGGGTAGTAAATATATATTAGCATGAAAGA
Organism: Sepioteuthis lessoniana; assembly: GCA_963585895.1. NCBI lineage: Eukaryota > Metazoa > Mollusca > Cephalopoda > Myopsida > Loliginidae > Sepioteuthis > Sepioteuthis lessoniana. Next base: position 21,433,851 of record OY757910.1, on the reverse strand, counting down.
AAAAAGCAAAGAGAATTGTACAAGATTCGAACTCGGGTCACTGATTTCATTTCCTAAAAAGATAGCCGCAATGCCCGGAGCGTAAATATGTACGACAGAATTACTTCGTTCGTATGGATCATTTTTAACTCAGCCCAAGGCACTTGTTTTAAGGTAATCCGGGTTTTTTTTTAATTTACTACGTTAAAAGGAATAGAAAAATGAATTCAAGGAGAAACTCTGAACATTGAAAGTGCTGTGTGGATGGTCAAAAGGTTAACAGTGCGAATAATGGAATCGGCGAACTCAGTTCGAATTCTGCTAGGAGCACAATTTGTTCACTTTGCAGTCTTATCCTTGGGAATTGGAATCTACTTTTCCCCACAGCTATGAGTAAATTGCAGAGCAGTTTGGAACTCTTTAACCTTGAAAAAGTAATCAATCTTGATAGTTCGATGAAAAGGGATGGATAATTGTGACAGGTTATGCCGTTTTACATGGTATCAGTGGCAACTATTTATATTATGTTTGTATTTATCCAAATCCTTCCCTTCCCCAGTCGACTGGGGCTGTAGAATTAACCGACTGCACCTTTGCAGAGTGATATGACTGCTCCTAAAGAGTGTCCTTGATATATGACATTAAACAATCTAATGGTGAGGTTCCAGTGATGCTGGAGCTTTGAAGAATGAGGAGCACTTCTTCATTGCCATCACTCTCAGGTCCACTCTAACCCAGAGTGGTAGTACCTGATAAGGCCCTACGTATGGGCTGAATAGAACTAAACTGCGTACTTATGCTAAACTGAATTTTTTTTAATTAGAACTATTTGACAAAACTGAATAGCTTGAAATAGGAATGTTTTTGACAATTAAACTCTGTACTTACATTTAAACTACGTACTTATGCTAAAATGAATTGTTTGAAATGGAACTGTTTTTGACATTGAAACTGTACTTACACTAAACTGAATTGTTTAATATAGAACTGTTTTGACATTTAACTGTGTAAACAAAATCTATACTGATACCAAACTGAATTGCTTAAATTAGAACTGTTTGGCTAAACTGAATAGCTTGAAATAGAAATGGTTTTGATAATTAAACTGTGTAACCATGTTAAACTGAATTGTTTGAAATAGAACTGACTATTTGTATAAAATGGATTTGGTATTAAATAACCTACAAAGGTTGATTTGATATGAAACCAACCAACCAACCAACCAACTCCTTCCCCATAAGCAGTATGCGAAACAGAATCAAATTTCAAGAAGTTTTCTTGCTCTTCCGAGATTGTCCTGATCTTTTTTTTCTTTCATTTCCCGTTTGCTTTTTATATTTCTAAAGTATTTATAGTTTTCCTGTTCTTCTAGTGTTGCGCTTCCTTGGTTGATCACTTCTGTTTTTCAGTCGATTTTCTTTTACTTTTTAGTCTTGATCTTAGACTTTTTCACACCTGCGTTTGCGAAATGTTTTTCACTGCAGTTGGATTAATAGCAAGTCTCCTCGAATCCCCAGGACTCTTCTCAGTATTCTGATCGATATTAGTACTGATATTGTATCGATGGTCTCTACTTGTCTATCACCACATAATCTACATCTCTTGTTTTGTTGCGTCTTATCTAATCTTGCGTTGACATAGTTCTTCCTTATGGTGTTGTTTCGTGCTACTATTAAAAGTGATTCAGTTTCTCTCTTCAGATATTATTATTATTATTATTTACTCCTTTAGAGTTTTTCACATCAGTGTTAGCTGATGGTTTTTCACTGGAGTTTGAGTGACAGCAAGTCTCCTCAAGTCTCCAGGACTCGTCTCAGGATTCTGGCCGGTTTTAGCAATGCTGTCGTTTGGATAGTCTCTACCCGTCCGCCAACTACCAAGTCCTCCAGGTCTTTTAATAATCCTTTAGTTATTGTGCCTAAAGCACCAATCACAATTGGTACAATCGTCACTTTCATGTTCCACAGCTTTTTCAATTCTCTAGCAAGGTCGAGATACTTATCCTTCTTTTCACATTCTTACAGATTTATTCTGTGGTCCACCGGGACAGCAAAGTCGATAATTTTGTAGATTCTCTTTTTTTTTTTTTTTTTGTTGATTATTATGAGGTCTGGTCTTCTGGCCGGGATTAGGTGATCCGTTTGTATGTTAAAGTCCCATAGGAGTTTATGCGTGTCATTTTCTAGGACAGGTGCTGGGTTGTGCGTATACCATTTGTTTGCATGGTCGAATTGAAATCTCCTGGACATTTCCCAGTGGATCACCTTGCCGACCCAGTCATGTCTCGCCTTATACTCCCTCTGTGCTAATTTGCTGCATTCGCTTATTATGTGATTGATCGTTTCGTCTCTTTCACCGCATAACCTACATTTACTGTTTTCTTGCGTCTTATCTATTCTCGCTTTGATATGATTGGTCCTTAGGGCGTTTTCCAGTGCTGCAATTAGGAGGGATTACGTTTCACTCTTCTTATTATTATTCAAGAAATCCATGAAAGTATATAACAGTTTGATAAAACGCTTCGGCAATAAATAACACTGTGAGGGTTGTAATGTTGTAAAACCAACCAATCTTCAATATATACTCATACATGCACTCGCTCAAATATATATATATATATATATATATATATATATATATATATATATATATATATATATATATATAGCCTAGATAAAGCAATCTATTTGAGATAAGAAGAAATGTATGTATAAACAGAGACAGGGCGAAAGAAAGAAACATTTAATGAGTAAATGTGTAAGTATAAGCAAAGGATTCTTTGCAATGCCATTTTGCGAATCATCAATCTTTGGCCGGCGCTCCAAGATAATTTGATTCCCTGACTGAAAACGTCACTAGCAGTTAAAATGACAGACTTTTTTTTTTTTTAAATTTAGCCTAGGAAAAAATATGACGAGTGTAAAGAACAGCGCGTTTCTTTAACACTTAATGAATCTGCAAAAATACACACACACACACTAAAAGCAAAAACAAATATATATATACCAAATTACGAACATCTATTTTTCTTATTATTATTTTCTCAGTTTGCTATTATTTTGAGTGTGGATTTATTTTATCGGAGATGAATGTCAACATTTATAAATAACATCTATATCTACTGTCGCCTTGCAAGTTTGCAGGGCGATGATCTCCAGTGGGAAAATAAATTTTCTTATTATTTACTGGATTCAGTTTTGTGTCTCACTTTGTAATTATGCACGAGGGAAACGCGTGAATCCAGTGGTTTTCTCTCCAGCTTTGAGTTAATAGCAGGACAGATTTCTCTGGCAACCAGACTAGGGGAAAGAATGTTCTGAATTCAAATCCCTCTCAACCCGTTGGCATGACAGAATGAGATTCTCTGTTGAATTAGGTCAAGGATGGACGCTTGCTACTAGTACTAATAAATTCAGTACAACCTATGTTTTGTTTATTGGAAACAAGACGGGAACTGCCCAGTAACTCTGTCATTGCTCTGAGAGACGCCATTTTGGGATATTGCTTGATATGGCGATTCCAAGATGAGAATAATATAATGGGACTAAAAAGAGGTTTTAAGGAAACAAGCAATTACTTTATTGCCTTCAGGTTTTAATTAGTTCTCTTTATATATATATATATATTGTGGGAAGTGTTCGTGTTATAATGATTATTGCCATTGGAAATGGACACAGAAACCAAAGTTTAAACCCTCGACGAGACTATTTGCATTTCACAATGCGCTGATACCATTGGGAAAGGTATGAATCCAACAATTGTCCCTCCAGATATGAGTAAATACTGGGGCAGACTGGGTCCTTTAACTTTGGTACGGCAACCGGTCTCGGAGACAATTGCCCTTGTGTAACATACCGCACGTGCGGAGAATTTGTATATATATATATATATATATATATACGATGAGGTTGTTTGTTTAATATTTTCGATTATTATCAACGGCGTGTGCAAGAACCATAGTAAACTCTAGCCATATTTACTAAGAAGTCCGTGGCAATGGAATTTTTAGTTTTCCCTTATCCCCATGGCGCAAGAGCAACCGCGTTGAACGGTGTCATCGTAATAAGCGAGTTTGAACGCCAGTTATGCGATTTTGTTCACTTTCGGAGAAATATTTTAGCCCAAAGTCTGCACCCTCTTATCCTCTCTCAGCCATGAGATAAATAGAACCACTTCTGTTCTGATTCAAGGATCAATTTGGCATTGAATATCTCACAAAGGTTGATATAAGAAAGAAACCAAATCAAGCATTTCCTTTCTACGTTTAGTTTTAGTTTGAACAAACCTAAGTAAAATACTTAGATTATAAATATATGTCGTTATGTGTCCTTCTGGGGATGGGATATCGAAGCGATTTTATATATTTCATGCATACTTGTATATATAATAAGCAATGAAACTGAAATGATATTATTAACGGAGAAAAACACTGATTATGAACATTTATATATATATATATGTGCGTGTGTGTGTGTGTGTGTATGTGAGTGTTTTATAGGATATCAACACTTTTAAAACTATTTTTAACTGACAAAATCTTTTCTTCGCAAAAATACTTTTTTCTTGATGATGACCTAAGGTTGAAACTTGTAGAAAATAATAAAAAAATGAATAACACAGAAATATTTCTATTTCTCTTATCACCTGTTCATCTGTCTCTGTCTCTGTCTGTCTGTCTCTCTCTCTGTCTCTCTCTCTCTCTCTATATATATATATATATATATCTGTGTGTGTGTGTGTGTGTGTGTGTGTGTGTGTGTGTGTGTGTGTGTGTGTACATGGTGCATACGATAAGTTTCCAAACATTTTGGGATGGGAATTTAAATTTGTCGCACACTCTTGAAAAGTCAGTGTGTTATTGCTATACATCTTATGAGATGACTGACCAATTTTTTTTATTTCAGGTTCAAATGAACAGCTACAGCAGCAATTGGAGTACACCCTACTAAGACCTAATTGCCACACCTGGTGAATTTCTAAAATGCGATCTGGACGTGAGGAAGAACCATATGTTATAAAATTCTGTTTCAAACTTGAAAAAAAGCCACAGAAACGTATGGAATGCTTCAGACTGCTTTTGGAGCACCTTGCATGAATCGAGCATCATTTTTTGAGTGGCATAAGAGATTCAATGAAACCAGGGAGTCTGTGAGAGATGATGAGAGGTGTGGGAGGAGTAAAGAAGTCAATACACCAGAGTTAATTGGCCAAAGGCTAAGGGTTAGGGTTGGGGTTACTATGTTGAGGTTTTAAAAGAGTTCAGGTTGAGATTCCGTCGGAAGAGGCCAGCACTCTTCAAATCGGGTCAGTGGCACTTCGTGCAGGATAATGCACCAGTCCATAACTCCTTCCTTGTCACAGACTATTTGACCAAGATGGGCATCAAGACAATTCCTCACCCTCCCTATAGTCTAGAGATTGCTCCCTGTGACTTTTCGTTATTCCCTAAGCTCAGAGGCTGTCGTTATGAGACAATTGAGGATATGAAAGAGGCTGTGACGAAGGTCAATGACACGTTCACACAAGAGGAATTCCATGGGTTCTTCGAGAAGTTGTTGGAACGTTACAACAAGTGTATTGCAGCCGGAGGAGATTACTTCGAAGGGGACAAGAGTTTGATGTGTGTACTATCAATAAAAGTGTCCATACGAAAAAAGTCTGGAAACTTATCGTATGCACCTCGTGTGGATGTATATTTGTGATGATGGAGAGGATTAGAATTATTTTATTGACCCATATGAAAAACCAAATAAAAACTTGTCTTTTAAGAGCTGATTTTCCATTTTAAGTAAAGAAATTTAAATGAATTTATTAACAGAGAATAAAACAAGTAATTAAAAGCATTGTTCCATTATAGTGAAAGAAAAAAATACAAAGGAGTCAATAAAAAAAAGAATAGGTTAGTGGTGAAGAAAAGAGGGTTAAATTTTTTTTGAAAAAGTAGGGGGAACCTTTATGAACAAACTATGATAATGTAGAAACCTATTTTGCAGGTTTAAATTAGCTTAGAATACGTGACCTCTGTCTCAAAATATTTGTTACGTATTCACATAAGTTTCATAAGTTTGATCGACTAGTATGGAACACAGTTGTTATGTTGGTTAAATGAACGGCCAATATTTTAAAGGAAACATTAGAAAACTCCCCAAAAAACCAGGTGGAAAATCATTTAAAAAGAAATACTTAAAGTACACAGAATGCTCAAAGAGATTTTAATTGAGAAAAGAAAAATAAAGAAAAAACGCCGTTTTAACAGAATATAACAGAGAACGAAAGAATTGTTTGTGTGAATATAAAAAAAAATTGATTAAACGTCCAACTTTTTAAAGTAAACGTCTGAAAACTGCAAAAACTATGTGACAAAGAATTTAAATATAAACGTTTAAAAAGTTACAATATTCACACTGATTTTAACAGACTTTGGTTAAAAAAACATTTTACAGAATGTAACAGAGAAAGAAAGTTTTGTTCATGTGAATATAATTTTTTAATTATAGGAGCCATCAATTTAGCGTCAAGAATTTTCCTTCATATATATATATATATATATATATTTATATATACATACATATTTATATATATACATACATACATACATACATATATATATATATCATCATCATCATCATATCGCGCTGGTAGCATGGATATCCCTGACCCTCTCTCGCCACTCCACCCTATCGTTCATCGCCCTAGGTAGGTCTTCAGGACAGCATCCCGTATCCTCACATAGCTGCTGAATGTACGTTCGTGCTGGTCGTCCTGCTTTTGCGCGGCCATGTGTGGGGATCCATAAGATTACATCTCTTTTGAGTTCATCTCTGCTTCTCCAGCAGTGTCCTGCATGTCTGGTTCGTCTAACTTGAATAGTTTTCGTGATAGGGGGCTGGTGGCCGTACAGTTGGTGTCTTGTGGGGTGTTGCTGCCAGGACTTGTTCAGGATTGCACGCAGCATTCTTGTGTAATTGCCATCTAGCTTCTCCAGCCGTTTTATATATATATATATATAGGGGGGGGATTATCGGGTATCAAGTCTTTACAACTATTTTTTTTGATTCCTAAAAATCTTTTCTTCACAATAAAACTTTTATCTTGAAGATCACCAAAAGTTAAAACTAGTCGAGATTATTCAAAAAGGAAATATTTCTATTCGTCTAATAACTTTGGTTACTCTCTCTCTCTCTTTCTCTCTCTCTCTCTCTCTCATATGCATATATATATATAAATATATATGGCTGTTTTAAGGTGATGATGGAGGTACGACTGGTGGTAATTTTGTTAAATGTATATATCTATATCTATCTATCTATATATATATATATATATGTATGTATATCAGTCAATGCGTGTACCAAGAATAATACACACACACACACACACACACACACATATATATATATATATATATATATATGTCTGTATGTACTTAGGGCCTAATATATATATATATATATATATATATATATATATGAAAGAAGCAGAAAAAACATAATCAAAATAGGGGAATATATTATGATGTAAAGTCGACGTTAACGTTTCAATTTCTGTAACCATCATCAGAACTTGGATATCAAAATAGTTCACATAGCGATGGATGCTTACTGAGATGACAGGAGCAAATGATAAATATACAACGAAAAGATACACAAACGTGCACATAGTGTTCATAATTCAAAAGTCATAAGAACGTGTCTGCCACGTGGAGAAATATTTGAAAGATTTAATCCATATTTACTTTCATATATAAAAATATATATATATATATATATATATATATATATATATATATATATATATGTATAAGAGATCCTCATTGTGTACATAGACTAAACGAGCAAAAAAAAAAAGATCTTCGTGAGTAAACAGTAATGTAAATTGCTTCATAATTTTAGTCCATATAAAGTAGAGAACTTAATCAAATACTGCTTGGATGTCACTAATTAACCACGTGCATTAATTGTGATTCCCATTTTGTATTTAACATGTTGTATGAGAGCGCAATAGCAGCATGTTTATACAAAAACTTGTTTATAAGCAAAAGCTTATATATATATATATATATATATATATATATATATATATATATATGAATGTGTGTGTGTGTGTGTGTGTGTGTGTGTGTGTGTGTGTGTGTGTGTGTGTGTGTGTGTGTGCAGGGATGATTTTCTTTGTTCTTGTAATCTTTAATATGAAATTTTACACATTAAAAAAGAAGACAGAATGAAAGCCAAGAAAAGAAAAAAGAAAAAGAAAACTAAAATAACAAACAAATGAAAACAAATTAAAAGTCAGAAAACGAAAAATAGGAAATTTCACCGGAAAAAAGGTAAAAGAAGCAGAACAATTTTAAGAAAGAAAGAAAGAAAGAAAGAAAGAAAGAAAGAAAGAAAGAAAAAGCAAAAAGAGAAAACCGAAAAGTGAAGAAAAAGACAAAAAAAAAACCGAATCGATGAAAACCGTCAAAGAAAAAATTAAAAGAAAAAGATGAGGATAAGAAAAAGAAAAAATACATGAACTACGTATAAATTTTGTACGACGAAAGAAAGAAAGAAAGCGATCGAAAATATCAAGTAAGAAGAAAGAAAAAAAGAAAAAGAAAAGTGGGAAATTGAAAGAAAGAAAGAAAGAAAGAATATATCAAGAAAAAAAAGAAAGAAGAAAAAAATTGGGAAATTAAAAGAAAAAATATTGAAAGAAAGAAAGAAAAAGAGAATGTAAGGAAAATGGAAATTATTATGAAAGGAAGAAAGAAAGAATAAAAACAAATCGCAAAATGGTAGAAAGAAGAATAAAGAGGAATAAGTTGTTGAAGCAAAAAAAAAAAAAAAGAGAGAGAGAGGAAATATGATACTCTGGATTAAGTGTGCGTATTAAAATTTTGAGAATTTTTGATAGAAAAAAAAATGACGCATAAAAGACGGTATGAATGTTGATATACACGTGAAAGACATTCCACAAAAGAGAAAAAAATTTCAATATGTTTGTTTGCTTATTTGTTTGTTTTGTTTTGTTTTGTTTTGTTTATTTGTTTTGTTTTGTTTTCTGCAATGAAAATAATAAAAAAAAATTCCCAATCAAAATTTAGATTTAGAAAAGAAGATCTAAACTATAATTTTTTTTAACTAACCGGTCAAATTAATTCCTTCCCAAAACGCATCATTTTCATTGAAAGAGAAAGAGAAAAGAAGCGAACGCTAGAAACGGGAATCCCAACGCTTATTAGAAAAAGAAAAAAAACGCGCGTATCAGAAGAAACACGTATAAGTACCTAGAATGATCAGTTGGGTGAAGAGTGGTATACAACGTCCCAATTTCTCGCTGTACTCCGTGGAGATTTCTCGAGCGGCGTCAGCTGACTGCAGCGGCACGGTGTTTTCCTCCCCTAAATATTTTTGGACAAGTCACGTGACATCCTACACTAAAGAGGAAGCACTTCATAACAGAACCGAAACACACACACACACACACACACACACACACATATATATATATATATATATATATATATACAGAAATCTCAGAATGAATAGATGAACGAGGCAAAACAAAGTATACTGTCAACTAATTCTGAACGTAGTTTCTCTTTTTCTTTCTCTGGAATATAGCAAAAAAGACCATCTTTTTTTTTCCGCCTTGCTCTAAGCGGTGAAAATACTTGTGGGTTTTATACGTTTAAGTGAATTAGTTCTTACAAAAGTCCTATTTATATATTATCACGTCCATGGGTCTTAAGCGCTTCATGGTTGTCCAATCGTTAACGAGCTGGGGTAACAGACGATTGTTAGTGAGTTCGATTCTTACTGGATGCCCTATACGTCTGGCCGTATGATAAACTAGCTTTGGTTAGTAAATGACAACAAAAAGACAGGCCCTTGGCATATGATCAAGTCATTCTGAATCCAGTGTTAGGTGTTGGATCATTGAAGTTAAGCAAAGGTAAGCTGGATACGTACTTAAAATGCGTGACTACTAAGCACTGTAAGCAATCGGTGTGTCAGAAGAAGCTTAGCTTCGTATATAATAAGCCAATTACCTGTTCGATACCAACTGCTGAAAAATAGTAATATGTTGATTTTTGCAAATAAAATTAGTTTATCTTATCTTTCTTATCTTCGTATGAAAAATAGATTAAAAATAAAAATTTACAAAGTTGAGTTGAAGCATAACATTTATACTTTGAAAGACACCATTGGGAACAGCAGTCATCTGTAAGGTTTGTTTTGGTTAAATCTTTAACGGTATATGAATGTCTTCTGGGTTATTTAATTCCGAAATTCAATTAATTTCAAAAGTTTTGATTAGAATCGTAACTATATTTTAAATATTTCATTACGTCTTTCGGTAGATTGATGTTAATGGTATGGATAGGTAAATCTGCATGCCTAGAATAGTTGGTTGGTGGGTTTTATTTTATAGAATATCAACCCTTTTTGGTAATTTAATGCCAAATTTTCTCTCTCTTTCTTTCTCTTTCTCTCTCTCTCTATATATATATATATATATATATATATATAAATTTATTTATCACATAGACTTAATATTCTAACAGAAACTTTCAGCAGAAAATTCAGATATTAAACTTTACTTACAGTCAAGTTATGCTGAAAGCACCTGTTCTCCAAAGTTAAGCAGTGATGAACCTGATCAACCTTAGATGGGGGACCACCAAGGAAGAATTTCGTTTTCCTTTCTTTTATTTGTATTTTTTTATTTATCAACTTTATTTTCCCAGTGAAACTTTCTCTTCTACTGCAATTTCATAAGGTTTGAATAGATTAGTCTAAGGGCAAATGTATGGGTCACCCAGTGAAAATCGAACTCCCTAATAATGTTTAGCTCGCCTAGTTTATAAATTGTTATATCATACAAAACATCCTACGAAGTCATTTACTATCCTTAACATAATTTAGCCCAAGGTCAGATGTATGGAACATCCAGTTAGAATCGACCTCACTAACAATAATATTTTCTACTGGTCAAGTAAATAGGCGCGCTTCAACGTTTTCATTATCATCCTGATATATTCTGCGTGACATAAAGGCTGTCGGTTGGGACTGAAATTGGTAAGTATGGTTTAAATTCTGTTTAAAGCTGTGTGCATTTACTTTAGACTAATGCACGGAGAAAGGCATGAATCTATTTTTCCTCTAACCCACAAGCTTTGGGGGAAAAAGTTGGGCGAACGGAACTTGGTAAACTTCATTGGGAATTAATCTACGAGAAAGACATTTTGGAATTAAAATCACTAGTAATATGCTAGTGACCAGTGTAAGAGTGAACAGTTAATCAATTCCCAAGTTAGTCCAGTCGGCAGGGGTTGTAGAATACACAGACTGCATCTCTGCTGAGGGGTAAGACCCACCCCAACATGTGTTCTGGATGTGACAAAAATAATCTGATAATGAGGCTCTAATTAGTGGAATTCAATGGAGTATGTAGTACCCTTCATTTCCATTTGACCAATAGTAAGTAGAGGTGCCCGTGGTGTAATGGTTATTGTCGTAGGAAATGAAAACGGCAACACGAGTTCAAATCCTGGACGAGGCTGATTGCATTTCATATAGCACTAATATCCTTGGGAAAGGTATGAATCCAGTTATTCTCCCTCCAGCTATGGGTAAATAGTAGTGCAGACTGGGTTCTTCAGCCTTGGTGAGGCAACCAGTCTAGGAGAAGGAAAACTCTGAATTCAAAACCTGTTAAGTTCGCTTAAAAATTGACCTTGTGTCATATCCTGCCCGAGCGGAGGGGTTGGGTAAATATAGATAAATAGTAAGTAGAAATATTCGTTTTAAATAGAAATACTTGAAATCACTTAACTGTGTACAAAAAATGAGCTAAGTCACGTATAAAAATATATCAACTAAATGTGTTTACAAATCATTTGATATAATAAAATTCAGGATTTGGCATTAAATAACCAACAATTGTTGATATGCCATAAAACCAAACTTTTCCTGTTTTATAGACTCATCAGAACAGAGCCAACATTTTATGAGATACATTCTAAATTTTCATGCTATTTTCTTATCATTATATAGCCATTGTCAAACAGGTACGGGGGTGTCCTCGTGGTGTAATGGTTAACGCGATGGACTGCGGAATCGTAGTAAGCGAGTTCGTACTCTAGTCGCGATATTACATTCACTTTCGGACAAATACTCATGGGAAAGTCATGAACCCCCTTATCCTCCCAACTATGGGTTAAATAGTACCACTACTATTCTTCTAGGAGAATAGCTTTGGCATTAAATAACCTACAAAGGTTGATATGCCTTTAAACAAAGAAACCAATCAAACAGTTACATACAAGTGAGAGTGTTTTTTTTTTTAAACTATATCCAAAATAATCTAGAAAATTTAGTTCGGTCAATAAATTCACCATAACTCCTAAGTGAAGCAAGTTATCCAACCATAGTGGAGGGCGACCCAAAGGCTTCTTTTTCAATAGCTACTACACCGAGGTATAGGGAAGAGCACTGCTCTTTTCTGTGGATAGCTCCACTTACCGGTACCTTATGATGCTGAGTGTTAACCCAGAAGGCATCAAAAACTATTTAATGAGTTATTGGTATGACTTGACTCAGGATTGAACCTCGGTATACCGGGCTAATGATGAACACTCTGACCATTATTGGCCAAGTCAGTTGGGGATGCAGAATACACCGACTGCATCTCAGCAGAGGGGTAAGATTACCCCAAAGAATGTCATGTTTATGACCTTAAACAATCTGATGGTGAGGCTTCAGTAATGCTGGAGTTATGGTGAATGCGGAGTACTCTGGCCCGGAGTGGTAACACCTGATAGGGTCCTATCTATGGGTCAAATAGAACTAAACTGTGTACTTATGCTAAAATGAGTTGCTTGAAATAACTGTTTTGACATTTAACTGTGTGAAAACAAAACAACTGTTCTTATGCTAAACTAAATTGTTTGAAATAGAACTATCTATATGTAAAAATGGATTTGGTATCAAATAAACTTCAATTATTGATATGCCAGAAAACCAAACCATACAACCATTATGCCAATACTTAAGTTAATAGATTTCATTTAATTTTTTACGTCAGTGAATAATTTATTCGATTAAAAAATCGGAAGGATTTTATCTATTTGTTTTTTTATAATGAAAGGGCAGCCATTTTCGATCTACATTGCTACGCGAAAGAACTGAAAATGCATTGATCATAAGAATGACCAAGGAATATCTTTGAAAAAATATTCAACATCAGTAGACTCGTTCCTAAGTCCAGGAGTTTTTGAACCTAACTAGCCAAGTAGGAAGGTTATAGGAGGAACAAAGGCACCGGACATTCTACAGTTATAGGTACAAAAAGAAATCTCCAAAAACGATTCTTTCCCAGCCTCTTTAAAATCTTCAACCTGCCGTTGACGACACCTGGATCCGTACATAATTTAATAAGTTACATCCCAGGGAAAATACCGCTGCAGGTAGCACCCCATACATCGCACTTGTCACTTCGAAACGGAAAAGAAAAACCGTAAAGCTATCAGCTCTCTAGTGAAACCCTTATCCAATGACCTCCTCCTCAATGCATTCGATTTCACGCAAACCTAGTTTTTAGAAGCACATTACTGAAGGTAAATAGAATGGGGGAATGGTTTTCAAGTGAATTCAAAGTAACTATACTTAATGTAAATGGGGCGCCTCGGGTAGTGTAATGTCAAGCAAGCTAGACTACTAAACTTTCACTTGTGAGTTAAAGTCTTATTGGGTACCCGATTCATACGGTCTTGTGCCACATCTAAGCAATTTGCTATACTTAATACATAGAATTTACAATGGGTATCTCTATCAAATACGAATCATTTTAAACAGATTTTGCGGAAGTTTTACACGTGGTTGGATAGTTGAACTTCAGAATCAAGGCATAGAGGTTAGGAAATCGTGTTCACTTTACGTCGCTACCTGAGTTCAACTCAAATTCAAGGATCTTTGTATATCCTGTCCTGCTAATTCTCTTGAGAAAGATATGAATCCGGTTATTTAAACATTGTAGCTATGAGAAAATAGTAGGGCAGACTAAGCTGTTAAATCTTTTAATAGTAACCAGTCTAGGAGAAACAAAACTTTGAATTCAGACAAGTTGCAGATCTGGTGGGTGATGGGGTCAACCAAGCTATCCTGTCCAGGACACGCTGCTTGATTTATTATGTCAATCCAGGATACGGAAATAGTGTATCGATGAATGAATATCGTCGCAAGTATTCCAATCTAATACAAATAATTTGCGCATAGTTAAATGTTTTAAAGCTACTAATTATATTTAGTAATTATCATTTATTTACACAGTGTCAAGTTACTACTAATAATAATAATCGTAAGTAAATAGTTATAGGTTCAAGTAACTATTCTTAGTACAGCTAATTTACGTAGTTATATCATACCAAGTATTCCTATCAAATACAAATAATTTGCGCACAATTGTCTAGTTTCAAGTATTTCAATCAAAGGCTAATAATCTATACACAATTATGATTTCAAGCAATTCCTTCTATTTGATAATAATCCTTTGTTTTGTTTTTGTTTTTTTGTTTTTTTTTTTGTTTTATCGTTTCAAATAAACAATAACAAAAATGACTCTTAGTAGACAATTAGAGCATCAAATAGTAAAGTAAGTTGGCGACCTTTGTCGAGAGTGACTCGAGGGCCCTCTTTTCAATAGCTACTACACCGAGGTGTAAGGGGGGCGCTACTCCTTTCCCTGGATTGCTCCACTTTACCCTTGATACGTACCTGATAATCATGAGTGTTAACCTAGGAGACTGAAAAAATGGTACTTAATAAAGTACCAATTTTAAGTCTTTGGTATGACGCAACCTGGGACTGAACCCTGGTCTCCCGAGCCATTGGCGAACACTCAACCCACTAGTCCTATGCTATTCTTAAAACAGTCGATTTTCACACTGTTTTATGGTATCAAATATTCCTCTCTAATACAAAGTTTAAACAGAACTTTTTGACTCATAAATGGGAACCTTGTAGGTACTACTACTCAGAGTAGATCTGGGAGTAATAGTATCAAAAGGGCTGTTCCACGCTATTCAGACCTCTAGAAATGAAGCCTCACTTTCAGATAGAGTTTACTGTCATGTCAAAGACTCCTATTATATCTTACTTCTTGCGAGTAAGTCTGGACAACAGAAAGGCTCCTCAAGTCTCCAAGACTCCTCTGAGTATTCTCGCTAATCTTAACAGTGCTGTGGCATTATACTTATCTGGCTTTAGCTGGGCCGTCTGGCATTCGTGTCGGATGGGGTATCGAAACCAATGGAAGATTCAAGGCCGAAAGGCCCCCAACTTCGGTTGGGCCACCTTCGGGTGGGCGAGCTGCTTTTTTGTCCCCTATACACCCCTTGTATAGTACTAGACCTCACGGTCTAGTTCAAGCTATATTCTGGCACACGTGCCCGGATCTAGATTTAGGTCCGTGATACTGCTTGACTCATTAGACCTACATTGCACTTAGTGGGTCAATGACTAGCAGGGTTCGAGTCTTGACACGTTCCTGACCTTCCCCTCCCCAGTATCCCCACTTTGATCGGCCTTCGGGCTTTTGACCTTGTGTCAAGTCCTGTCTGGTGGGAAGCAGCGACAAATATACTTAACAGTGTTGTGGCTTGGATGGTCTAACAAGCAGTCGAAAGGATGCAATATGTCAGGATAGATACAGCAGAAAGAAAAAAAACTTTGATTTTTAATCTCAAGTGAATGATTTTCCTGTTTCTTTATGATCAATTTCAGAAATAACTGAAGTTGATCAACAAAGTATTTAAACTGTTAGGATTTCTCATGTAAAGTGGTTATTCAAACAAGGACGGATTTAGGTATAACATAAATATCAATTATCTCTACTTCAGCTGAAAGAAAAAAACTTGTCTTTAATGGGTTTTTTTGTATCCTTTTCTAAAATTAGAGCAATTAGTCAATTTATATAAAAGCAATTTGATAACATTTCTGTTCACGTTGTTAATCTCGTTAGCGAGACTGTGACAGCGAGGCCTTTGTGACTGTATAAATAACCAGAATGTAAAAAATGTATTGTTTTGGACTCGTGGGATTCTGATTTAAACAAAACTTGGCAAGATAAGAAATATTCGATCAATGAAAGGAAGTATTATTATTATTTACTCATTTGAGTTTTTCACATGAGCGTTAGCTGATGGTCTTTCACTATAGTTTGAGTGACAGCAAGTCTCCTCAAGTCTCCTGGACTCTTCTCAGTATTCAGGCCGTTCTCAATAATGAAGTAGTTAGGATGGTCTCCACTCATCCGCCAGCTTCCGAGTGCTCCAGGCCCTTTAGTAATCCTTTAGTTATTGTTCCAAACGCACCAATTACAATTGGTATGATTGTCACCTGCATGTTCCATAGTTTTTTTCAATTCCCTTGCAAGGTCCAGGTACCTATCCTTCTTTTCACATTCTTACAGTTTTATTCTGTGGTCAGCCGGAACAGCAAAGTCGATAATTTTGAAAGTTCTTTTTTTTTTTTGTTGATTATTATTGATTATAAGGTCTGGTTTTCTGGCTGAGATTAGGTGATCTGTGTGTATGTCAAGGTCCC
Organism: Sepioteuthis lessoniana; assembly: GCA_963585895.1. Classification (NCBI taxonomy): domain Eukaryota; kingdom Metazoa; phylum Mollusca; class Cephalopoda; order Myopsida; family Loliginidae; genus Sepioteuthis; species Sepioteuthis lessoniana. Next base: position 21,417,283 of record OY757910.1, on the reverse strand, counting down.
ATTATTATTATTTACTCAATAGAGTTTTCACATCAGCGTAAGCTGATGGTATTTCACTGGAGAATGGGTGACAGCAAGTCTCCTCAAATCTCCAGGACTCTTATTATTATTATTATTATTATATTTTGCAAGTTTTTCACATTAGCGCTATTTCAGTCCTTCTGATTTTTTTTACACCTGTGTTAATTGGTGGTCTTTCACTGGGGTCTGAGTGACAGCAAGTTTCCTCAGATCTCCAGAACTCTTCTCAGTATTCTAGCCGATTTTAACAATACTGTGGTCTGTATGGTCTCGATTCTTCAGGTTTCCCATTTCTCCAGTCTCCTTTACAAGCTATCGAGAACCTTTCCAAGTGCACTAATTACAACTGGTACCACTGTCACCCCCGTGTTCTACATCTTATTAATGCTATGAAATCAGTCTCGTCCAGGATTTGAACTCGTATCGCGGTGTTCATTTCCTACGACGATAACCATTACACCTCGGGCACCTCTTAATCATTACCTAACTTCGGCAGTTAAGCGTGAAACAAAGCTTCATGTATACATGTAAATGTTTGACTTTAACCATGCATACATTTTAAATATTTCATTGCCACTTTTCTTTTTGATTTTTATCATTTGTTTACCCACAGTTATATGATATCAAGTATTCCTATCTAATACAAATGATTTTTATTCGAGCAATACTCTTAAAATACTCTAACGATAAGGAATAAAGTAAATTTCAATGTGCAACTTAATAATAGTTTAGTTTGACCTTTTATAAACGTCTTAATATAAGGAAGGCAGCTCTGAAGTGGTCAGAAACCTTCTCTTCTTCCGAAATAGAATAATCAATTTAATCATGAAGGGACCGCTGTTATAACGGGAGCCCAACCGACTCGCTGGTCATCTCATGGTGATTAACGGCACAGTCAGCAGAATAATTTAGAACAAACTGACAGGATATATATATATATATATATATATCTTTAAGAAAAAACCAAAGACCGGTTAATTTAGGATTATAAATTTATTTCCATCCTGTTTTTCAGTTTCTGGTGTAAACCAAAAACACGAAGGAAAATATAACAGGACTTTTTCCTCTGTAAAAAAATTACATTGAGCTCTCCACCAGAAAAATTTAAATGTTCAGCTTTTGAATGATTTTCTTGTCCTGAAGGAATTACTCCCAACTCTGGACCGAATAATACCTATATATATATATATATATATATATATATATATATATATATATACTGTACCTTTCCACAACGAGCAAGATGCGACACAAGGTCATAGTTTAAAGGGAGTGCAAATGGTTTTGTATTAGGAGTTTTCATTCTCCAAGACGAGTTACCAAAGGAACGTTTAAAATTGCTGTCTGCCCAACTATTTTCCAGTAACTGGGAGGAAACGCTGCTTTATATTTCATGGGGATTTCCTGAAGATGATACCGACAGAAGTTTATTCATATTAAAGTCTCTTTCAGTTTTGATAGAACTGGGATGATAAGTGTTATGAAACGATAATCTTCCGTTCAATACTCCAACATTCCTCATTAAACCCTAGAGAATTTAATTTCACTTATCCCTCTCATGAATTGAAACACTTTGCGTAATAGATCCTCTATCTTACCACTGAGCAATAACCGCAAATGTCTACTGCGCAGTGTTTACGCCCACGTGTTTTGGCCTTCAACCATCGGATGAATGGAACAGAGAAGAGGCGTAAAAATTATAAATAGAGTATAAGTTAGAGGTAAACAGAGCGAAAGAAAGAGTTGTGACGTCACCAAAAATAGAATATTTTTCTCTATTTAAGGTCTTTCTATGTCACGTGATATTAGTTTTTCCTTTTTTGATAAAACTTCTTATTGATTGTACTGAATAGAAGTAAACAGCGAGACTTTGAAAAAGGTAGTAGGAAGAGATTTGGTGGTGAAATTGATAACGAGTATGACGGAAAAAACACACACAAAAAAAAAAAAAACAAACAAACAGAGGTTCTTATTCTTAATGAGGTAAGAATGAAACTTTTACCGAACCAAACCGTTACAGGGTGATTTGAACCACGTGACCCAATTGGAGTCTCGCGGCTGACGTGCTGGACTGTGACATTATAGTAATCGTGTTCGAACAGCAGACACGCTTGTACGTTCAGTTTTGGGCTAATAACCTTATATATGCTGTAATAGATAGATAGATAGATAGATATGTTGTAATTGATTACCTTACCTCTACCCCATAAGAAGGATACGACAGATCAATTTTTAAGCGGATATATATCGAAAAGACTAAGAGATTAAAGATTACTTTGGCAAGATCTCTCTATGAATCAGGTAAGGAGAAGGTAAGGAATTAGGGAACCTCACCCTAAATTAAAAACATTATCTGCAGAACTTAGAATACGCTGACTCCCTACCTCTTCCATAAGGAAGTGTTCTAAGTATGACAGATTAATCTGTTTAGGAATCTCCAGTACTAAAAATCTGGAGCGTATGAAATACACCTTTATTGGCATTACATCCAATTCCGAGTGGGTAGTACCTTGTAGAGTGCCGGAAATGAATGAAATAGATCTGTTTGAAAATCAGTCGTTCTTGATAGAATCATGCGGAGGAAAAAAAATTGAGAATGAAATATAGAAAAAACAAATGTAAACATGAACGATTTCCTAACATCTAATCAAGAAATAACTGTCGACGGCTGCATATGCTGTTGAAATCGATCAATCATCCAGTTATTGGATATTCAATATATATATATATATATATATGTGAGAGAGAGAGAGAGAGAGAGAGAGAGAGAGAGAGAGAGAGAGACGGCTCGCGTGTGTGTGTGTTTATGTGTGTGTGCGAGAGAGAGGAAGACCGCTTGCGCGCGCACGCATATGTGTCCCTAAACTCGTCTACTTACGCCGGGACTGAATTCGTAATATATATATTACGAACTCAGTGATATATATATATATATATATATATATATATATATATATATATATATATATGTGTGTGTGTGTGTGTGTGTGTGACGGGCCCCGTTAGAACATAGAACATCACAGTGGAAGAGTCCCGGTGCACGAAGATAACCTTATAGGCACGCACACACACACACACACACACGTGCATATATATATAAGACAACCACCGATGACCATCAGCGAAATAGTCGAAAGAGCTTTGGGTAAGATTCGACTCTTTCTTCACCACCTTGGCCCAGACATGAAAAATTATAAGAAGACGTGAACGTCATCACTTAAAGATCTTAAGAAGAAAACACTCCAAAGGTCTTTAACCGAACATGCTTAGATAACGACTTGTTGCATAAGCACACAATATATATATATATATATATATATATATATATATAAAGATATAATTAAATCCAGTAAATGCGGAGGTGAGAAAAATCTCAGGAAGGACCAATAAAATATTCAAAAATAGAGTATTAAATTTAAGTAATCCCGGTCAAGAGATCAACGTAAATAAAATCCACAGAGCAAATGATTTTCTCTTTAAAAAAAATACAATCGGCCACATTAAAATGATAAAATTGTTTGCATCCTGTTAAAAGCATTAACAGGAGGGAAACAAATTTATTATTTTAATGTGGCCAATTGTAGTTTTTTTTTTAAGAAAAAATCATTTGCTCTGTGGATTTATATATATATATATATATATAAAGAAGTGCTCGTGGTGGCATGATTACAGTTGTAGGAAGGGGACACGTTGATCCGAGTTCAGATCAAAGTTCAGATCCTAGACGAGGCTGATTGCATTTCATATTCTAGAAATAATCTAAGGAAAGGTATGCGTTTAACTATTCTTCTCGTCCATCTATAGGTAAATAGACGAGCAGACTGGGTTCTTTAACCCTTGCATTGCATCCAGTATAGGAGAAGCAAAACACTGACCTCAAGCCTGTAAACTCCGTTTAAAAACTGATCTTGTGTCATCTTCCTGGGTGGGATAATATATATATATATATATATATATAAACATGAACTGAAATAAGAATATAATATATATATATATTTATATATATATAAACGAACTGAAATCAAATTGGTAACAGTTGTCGCCGTAGAAAGTAGAATAGAGGAGCCTAGTTCAAATCCTGAATAAGACTGCTTTTGTTTCACTTCTTTTTGATTCCCTTATATGTAGCTTTGGTACTGTAACCAGACTGCAATTCTGATTTTAAATCAGCTGTGCTCCAATTTAGAAAGTGACCTCGTGTCACAATCTGTCCGATGCAAAGAGAGTGAGTAAAGATTGAACATAGAATTTCATTACCCAATATTTATCTCTACCTCCCACCAGAGAGGACTTGACACAAGGTCAATCACCTGAAGGTCGATTACAGTGGGGGTTTAAGGGAGAGGATGGTCAGGCAGGAGCTGAGGCTCGAGCCCTGCTAGACTATACTGGTCATCAGCCCACTGTGTGCAATGAGGGCCTGATGAACCCGGCTGGTCTTGGACACAAATGGAACATTACGCGTTCCGCACGGATGCGAAACAGTCCGCTAAAGAGTCATAACCCTGAAGACAGATACCTTGGTGTATTATGTGTTTAGGGTTTAAAGTACCTTTGATGAAGTCTTCATTATGGAACCTGTGCAATTATTGGTCTTTAGATGCGATCATTCAGGTAGCTGCAAATTTTTATATATATACGAGGATCATTAAATAAGTTTCCAGACTTTTTTCGTATGGGCACTTTTATTGATTGTACACACATGAAACTCTAGTCCCATTCGAAGTAATATCCTCCGGTTGCAATGCACTTGTTGTACCGTTCCAACGACTTCTGCAAGGCTCCATTGAAGTCCTCTTGTGTGAGTCTGTCAATGACCTTCGTCACAACCTCTTTCATCTCCTCAATTGTCTCACAACGACAGCCTCTGAGCTTAGGGAATAACCAAAAGTTACAGGGAGCAAGGTCTGAACTATAAGGAGGATGAGGAACTGTCTTGATGCATATCTTGCTCAGTCAAGGACAAATAGGGAGTTGTGGATTGGTGCATTTTCCTAGTAGAAATGCAACTGACCCGATTTGAAGAGTGCTGGCCTCTACCCTAGGAATCTCTACCTGAACCCCCTTAAAACCTCAACATAGTAACCCTAACCCTAAGCCTTTGGCCAATCAACTCGGGTGTATTGACTTCCTTACTCCTTCCACACCTCTCATCATCCCTCATAGACTCCCTGCCTTCCTTGAATCTCTTATGCCACTCAAAAACTGATGCTCGATTCATGCAAGATGGTCGAAAAGCAGTGTGAAGCATTCCATAGGTTTTTGTGGCATGTTTTCCAAGTTTAAAACTGAATGCTATTGCATATCGTTCTTCTAAAGTGTCAGATTGCATATTTTGAAATTCATCAGGCTTTAGCAGGGTGTATTCCAATTGCTGCTGTAGCTGTTCATTTGAACCTGAAATCATAAAAATTGGTCAGTCATCTCATAAGATGTGTAGCAATAACATACTGAATTTCCAAGAGTCTATGACAAGTTTAAATGCCTGTACGAAAAAGTTTGGAAACCTTTTGAATGCATCATGTGTATATATATATATATATATATATATATATATATATATACATATATATATATATATATTGAGAGATAGCGAGAGAATGATAGAGAATAGAATAGTATATATATATATATACACACATGCACACACACACACACACATATATATATATATATATATATGGGGGTGGGATTAAAATAGTGGACTTGGCCATCCCGGTGGATCACAGGGTAAAAATAAAAGAAAGCGAAAAGAGAGTAAATACTTAGACCTTGCTAGAGAACTAAAAAAAATCTCTGGAGGATGAAGGTGACCGTGATACCTATTGTAATTGATGAGCTCGGAACAATCTCCAAATGCTAGGAAAAGGGACTGGAAGATTTAGAAATTTGAGAACAAGTGAAGACTGCAACATTATTAAGATCGGCCCGAATACTGAGAAGAGTTCTGGTGACTTGTTGAGACTTAAACGTCAATGAAAGACCTTCAACTAACTCTAGTGGGAAAACTTTCGAGAAGTAACATAATATATATATATATATATATATATATATATATATATATATACATGTGTGTGTGTTAGAGAAAGAGAGAAAGAGAGAGAGAGAGAGAGAAGCGGGGAAAAGACATATGTTAACGATCTTTCCCTGGTTTCTAACGAGTATTAAGCGTAAAACTTTATAGTTTTCTTCACATTCATACAAAATTTTACTGGTAAAACTGTTGACAATTTTCCTGTCTACAATTTCCCTCTAGCTGCAACAGCGTCTCTCTCTCTCTCTCTCTCCCATATTTTTCTGTTTAACTTTTTTTTTAAGCCAACTCTTTCCATCCTACCAATTTTGACTCCTTCATATTGATCGAACATATTCACGCGTTTATTATATTATTCTCTCTCTCTCTCTCACACACACACACACACTCACTCTGTTTCTCTCATTTTCTTACATACATACACATACACACACTTTCCCTCGCTCACTCTCTGTCTCTCTCTCTGTCTCTCTCTCTCTTACACCTACACTCTCTCTCACATATGCAGACACTCGCATACACACACACACATACAGTCTCTCTGTCTTACACACACACATACACAAACTCTCCCACTCTTTCTCTCTCTCACACACACACATACTCTTTCTCTCGAGCGCACGCGCACTCACATACAGTCTCTCTCTCTCTCTCTCTCTCTCTCTCGTGTGGGCACACACACGCAAATACTCTCTCTCACTTTATTACCCACGTACACTCTCACTCTCTCACTCTCTCACTCTCATAGGAAACCCACGCACATCCTCCTCTCTCTTTCTCTCTCCCCCTTGCTCTCTCGTACCCGGGGTTTAATGATTACAGTCGGGGGAAATTGACACGGCGACACGACTTCAAATCTGGGACGTGGCTATGTACATTTAACATAGCGCTAATACCATTGTAAAACGTATGAATCTAAATATTCTCCTTCTAGCTAAAATAGTAGGGCAGGCTGTGCTCTTTAGCCTCGGTATGGTAACCAGTCTAGGGGAAGAAAAACTCTGAATTCAAACTTGTCAAACTCCATATAAAAGATTTACCTGGTGTAACATCCTGCTCGTGTAGAGAGGTTGAGTAAATACACACACACACACACACACTCTCTCTCTCTCTCTCTCTCTCTCTCTCTCTCTCTCTCTCTCTCTCTCTCTCTCTCTCGTTATGTCGAATCAGTTACTGTTTTGCTTCTTTACAGACCGATCTCTCGTCAAAATTTGACTTGCCAACATTAATTAAACTCAAGGCCTTATACTTGACGCTCCATGTCTGCAAACTTTCTATTCGTAATGCGACGCCATTAAAACAGCCTATATCTGTGTGTGCGTGTGTGTGTGTGAGAGAGAGAGAGAGCAAAGGGAGTAAGAGACGCAAATTCATCTACATACACAAATTTAGGTATTTTAACATTAAGAAATATATGGATATAGAAGAGAAGAAAGACAAGTGGTTACGACGAATAAACTCAGATACAAAGTGACTGGAATAGGTGCATAGTAAAACAAGTTGAAGCATCATCATCATCATCCTGTCGCTCAGCTGGCATGGATTTCCCTGACCCCCTCTTGCCACCCGTATCTATCCTCCATTGCTCCCGGCAGGTTTTCAAGGCTACATCCTGTATCGGCACAGACCTGTTGTATATATGTTCTAGCTGGTTGTCCAACCTTTGCTCATCCATGTAAAGTAGTCCACCAGAGCACATCGTTCATCCTTAATTCTACAGCAGTGACCCGCATGTCTGGTTCGTCTAACTTTGATAGTTTTTATGATAGGTGGAAGATGGTCGTACAGCTGCTGTTTTGTGGGGTGTTGCCTCCAGGACTTGTTCAATACAGCTCGCAGCATTCTTGTGTAATTGCGGTCAAACTTTTTCTCCATACCTTTAGTTACCGTCCGTGTGGTGCATCCATATAGTTGTATCGACACGACTTCTGCTTGGAAAAACTGCGTTTTATTTAGAATGCAATAGGGAGATACCCACTAAAATACATGAAGATCAAAACGAAAAAAAAAGTGTAAAAGTTTCTTGAGTGACTGTCAAGTTATCTATCAGTTTACACCGGCCAAGGCACAAGTGTTAACACATATAAATTCTCTACTCTGTAATGTCGATACAAATGCTACCTGGTTGGCTGGTTGTATAGTAAAACTTACGCATAAGCTTAATTTTTCTCTGATGGTCTCTCATGAGACTCGATTCGTGCGTTGCCACCCACTATAAAAATAACTTTATGTCAAATCTGCCTGGGTGGGAAGCATAATAGGAGTTAAATAGGCAACACACTCTTTGGTTTGGTTTAGTTTGGTTTTATGGCATATCACCCATTGCGGGTTATTTAATGCCAAATCCAGATTATACATATAAACAGTTCTATTTCAAACAATTCAGTTCAGTATAAGTTAAGTTTTTTGCTTATACACAGTTAGATGTCAAGGCGCTTCTATTACAAACAAATTTTTGCTTAAGTACGCAGTTTAAATGCAAAAAGCAGTTCTATTTTAAGCAATTCAGTTTAGCATAAGTGCGCAGTTTAAATGTAAAACAGTTCTATTACAGACAATTCAGTTTAGGATAAGTACACTGTTCAATTCTATTTAACCCATAGAAAGGACACTATCAGGTGCCACCACTCCGGGCCAGAGTGGACGTTAAAACGATGGATATAAAGAGATACTCCGTATTCCCCAAAGCTCCAGCATTACTGGTGCTTCACCATCAGATTGTTGGGAGAGTCTTACTCCTTTCCAGAGATGCGGTCGGTGTATTCTACAGCCCCAACTTACTGGGCCAGCACTCTTCAGGAGTAGGGTTTTATTTTAGATTTATTTTTATTTCATCACTATATTTTATACTTTAGCAGTGTTTCATTGAAAATTATCAGTAAATTATTATTATGCCTGATTATTAAAAAAAACAATCGTACCCAATTCTTTTTTTTTCAAAAGGGCTCTAATTTTATAAAGCTTAGCTAAAAGTCCAGACAGAAATGCTTAGTTACTCTAATGGCACGTCAATTCTTGCCGGAGAATTGTATAGTGATAATTTACTAAGCTTTTTGCTTAGATGTGGCACAAGGCCATATGAAAGGGGCACCCAATGAGACTCGAACTCACTCGTGTAGGTTTGCTAGTCGAGCTTGCTAACCATTACACCACCAGAGGCGCCCTCCGGAGAATTGTATAGTGTAACAATCACGATGTCCATTTATATACGATACAAAAATATATTTGTTTAATGGCATATTCCCCTTCGTGGTATTAAATGCCAAAGTCATCCTTGTAGAAATACAGTAGTGGTACTATTTAACCCATTGCTGCGAGAATACGGAGTCCATACCTTTGCCAAGGTCATTAGTCTAAAAGCAAACGCAAAGCGCGACTGGAGTTCGAACTCGCTCATCTCGCCGAACAGCACGTGCGCTACTACGCTACAGAGAGTCGTTCAACAAACAATATCTTCCCAATCATTTTAAACCGAGGAACACTTCATGCTTAGTAAGAAAAAAATATTTCAAAGGGCAATTTTTCAAAGATATTGGAAGTCCTTTCAATTATTTACCCAACTTTGCTTAGTAGTAGCACAAGGACGAATATATCAGGCACCCAATGAGACTCGAGCACACAAATGATTGTGTGAATTACCATGACCAGAAAATCCGGTGAACATTTACGAAGGACATACGGAAACACTGGAAAGCTGTTTCGACCTTATTAGATCTACATCGGCAGTGTATATCGTGATCTCCACAACTGGAGATCGAACCAGCGACCACAAAGCCGAAACTCTACAATTGACCCAACAGTCCATATCACACAGAAATGACACCAAATTAAATAGTCATAGTATTTTGCTGAGTAATCCTGTTCACTAACTATAACACCACACGATGAGTAAACGGCAACCATTTTAAACTGGTAAAAACATCACGATCTGTAGTAATATCAATGTTCTTAAACTACACCCATAGAAAGCACTTTCTTCTTTGTGAGGCTTGAGGTATCTAACTCTCCCAGTTCGTTCAAATATATCTCTCTATATCGTCAGATAAAGAAATTACAGCAACTGGAAAAATCATAACAATTTTAAATCAAGTAGAGTATGTGCACGTAGGAGATATTCATCTTGATAAATGTTTCAGTCTTCTGCGTGGAATGATTATATGCCCACGAAAGTATTCGCTATGTGTCCAATTTTAGGCGCACAAGTGGACTGGCCTATGTTAACGTCCCAAAAGGATATAGAGTGGATTAATATGTAGTCTGTGTACAGCTGATACAAAACTTACTTTGGAAAGTATTGATCTGTATATATGATCATTAACAGTTGCCCAGCTATATTACTTGGTTTAATCCTGAGAAAATTCAAATCTCTCTCTCTCTATCTTTCTCTCTCTCTCTCTCTCTCTCTCTCTCTCTCTCTCCACCCCTATCTATCCATCTATCTATCTATCTATCAGCTGAGATTTTCGTTTCTGGCCAAAGATGAACGAATATGAATCTAAATAGCAAAATCAAAGTGTTCTTCTAAAAGATATCTTACACAAAATTTTATGCTGCGTGTGGAGTAAAATAGGTGGGTCATCTGTGACTCTGTACACACACACACACACACACACATTATATATATATATATATGCCTGTGGATTGGCGTTTCAGTCAGCCAAGTTTCGATCCCAGCTTCGGGAATCTAGCCTGTCTAGCCACACTGAAGAGTTCTGATAGAACGAAACAGATGTCAGTGGATGACAATATATATATATATATATATATATATATATATATATATATATATATATGCTCCCCTACCCCTGTGGGGTTGAGCTCTCTAGCGAGGGGAGTAATAGTTGCCACTAGCGTAATGCAAGGCTCTTCAAATGAATCGATCTTTCGGTAGTCGTTAAGCGGATATATGTAAACAAATGTGATACATAAGCGTTTAAATTTCCTTCGCTTGTGCTGGTGGCCGAGTGGTAGAATCTTGGAGTGGCGTTTCAATCAGTCAAGTTTCCATCCCAGCTTCGGGAATCTAGCCTGTCTAGCCACACTGAAGAGTTCTGATAGAATGAAACAGATCTATGTGTGGGTGACTATATATATACCTATTTACACACACATTCATATGTATGTATATATGCCACTGAAAAAGTAATAAAACAAATATATTTATTCATAATTACTTCTTTTTTTAGACAGTTTTGACCGAAAAAAAACACCCATATAATGAAACGATTCCACTAATTTTACCCACTATATTTTCTTTTCCGAAGAGAGGAGGGTTTTTTAAAGAGGTTCTTGGAAAGAATTAACGACAAACGGACATATGTTAAACGATAGCTGGATTTTTATGTTAATTTTGTAACTGACAGGATCATATTCCTTAATCTTATAAATAGCAAGGCAAAATGATCTGGCCGATTATTAACATAAATAAAAAATCTAAAACTCAACAGAGATCCTCTTCAAAATTTTATTTTCCAATAAAGAAAAAAATGCCTTATTGTTATTTTTTTTAATATCATTTTGTTTTTAAAGATTATCTCGACTAAATGCCTTCACGAGTTATACACTCACCGAAACGTCAAGCTGAAGTTCTCGGACATTCCTCAAGTCATTGTTCCTGGCATTGCTTTTTATTCCATGATCTATAAAACCTTTCAGTTTGTCAGTTTTTCGTAGTAGCCGACGTTTAAGGACTTGGGATTTCAAGTATCCCTCGAGGAAATAATCCCAAGGAGAGAGATCTGGTGAGCGTGCTTGCCAGGGGATGACACACGAAGTAACATAAAAAAGGACTCGGTGTTCACCAGTCTACGCGTTGATGGCTACCGCAATTGAATACTTTTCAATCGTAATTTTACATCCGAGAGATAATTCTGTCGGAAGAGAATTTTTCTTAGTATCACGTTTTGTTGTTTAATTGACTGTATAAATAACTTTTTTATTGACGCGTTTTAAACAATAAAGTCAATACTTTATTTGATTAAGAAGAAAGTATCACATAAAACCCTCCATTTCCAAACCAATCACACAACATTAAATATCTTTTATTGATTATGTCAGACATTTTATGAAGTTCTTATATAATATCTTGCGCAACAAGTGATCCACTGAACGTTTTCAACAAGTTTATCAATCAAAAAGTCTCTTTTTTGTATCGATTTTTTCGAGTGATTTTATCGAGGGGAAGAATTTTTTTACGCTGTTGATAAACATGGTAGTAATTGTTTTCTTTTCTTTCTCTGTTTTTCTTGGGTTTTTTTTTAAACTGGCTTAGTAATGCACACACATACACATATATATATATATATATATATATATATATATATATATATATGAAAATGTATTAGGATGAAAAAACTCTAGGTCTTCAAAGGATGATTTTATTTATAAAAATATTTGCCAACGTAAAACGTTTCGGTGTTTAGACGTTCGTCAGGGCATGTAAGTTATTAAATGAAACGAAAATGATGAGACAATTTTATTAAATTCTCTTTCTGTTGGTAACATTCTGTTTCAGGTTTGTGTGATGTAAATAACATTGCAAAATATACTTAAATATCATTGGCTAAGTGGGTATACTGTTCGCAGGGAAACCAGAATTCAATCCCAGGTCGAATCATACCAAAGACTACTTGATACCTTATTACTTAACACTCAGCATTATTAGGAACGTATCAAGAGTAAGTGGAGCAATATTGGGAAAGGTGTAACACCGTCTTATATAGCTTTCGACTACTTTCTTATATATATATATATATATATATATATATATATATATATATATATATAATATATATATATATATATTAAAATGAATAGGTCAGCAAATGAATTAGAATAAGATACTTTACACTTTTATTTTATAGGATTATGCTCGACACGTTTCAAAATAATTGTTATTACACATTAAATAATTTTATGATACAAGACTGGTTTGATTTCAATGCTTTCTATTCTAAAGGCATATCGACCTTCATGAGTTATTTACTGTTAAATTTAATCATTGTAGAACGGCAATAGGGGTACTATTAAACACATAGCAAGAAGACACATAGCACGTCAGCCACTACGCTATATAAATTCCTTCCACAGATAACCGGCTGACAAAATAACGAGATGAATAAATAGCACAATATCATGGATATATGAAGCACAAAGAATGTAGTGCGTTAGTTTTCCACTCCTAAAAATTAGCAGGAATTCAAGAAGAAACGTACAGTTATGGTTTGAGTTAACACTAATCTAAATGCTACTGAAAATTTAAAAATCCTAATTCCGAAAATATTAAATAGCAGTATACGACTTATTTAAAATCATAGATTTGTTTTGGTTTCTTGGCATATCAACCTTTGTACGTTATTTAATGCCAAAGCTATTCTCCTAGAAGAACAGTAGTGGTACTATTTAACCCATAGGAGGATAAGATGGTTCATACCTTTCCCCAGGGTATTTGCCCGAAAGTGAACGTAATAGCGCGACTGGAGTACGAACTCGCTTACTACGATTCCGCAGTCCATCGCTTTAACCATTACACCACGAGGACACCCCCTTAAAATCATAGATAGAATATGCATTCAACCTACGTTGAAACTATAGTTTTATAAATATTAACTAACGTAATTCGTTTTATCCGGAAATAATAATTCAATGTTGATATTAATTTACAAAAACCAATCATAATTATTAAACTCATCATATTTATATTATATATATTAGGAAGAAATTAACACAATGAATGTTAAGTGGGTCATAATAAGTAAAGTATCAGGGTCTCTTTTTCTCAACTTTTGATTACTCTGTGTCTTCTTTTCGCGCCAAACACTTCTGCCTAGAGTCACTTATAGTCAAATGTATGTCCAATATGAACGCTTCGTAACAAAACATTTAACTTGCAAAAGGAAAGAAAAATAAAAAAAAACTGAATTAAAGAAAAAAGCTGAAAGATCGCCCGTAGAGACTGTCTGCAAAGTGCGCTTCGTAATATCACGGTAAATCCGAAGATGTTTATACCAAGCACTCAAATCTCAGATGGTCAGGGCTATTCTCTCTATTTTCACCCTCCAGAAAGAGGCGCTTAACATTTCATTCACACGTTGCTTAACGTTCACAAAAACTTTGGCCTTTTATTAATGTCTTCCATCTGAACTGAACAAATGAATGGCGAATAAGAAGGTGCTCATCCTACAGGTGATAGAAGCAATAAATTCTGTCATCAACGAGAGGCTATGGCTTAGTGAAACGGATTAGACTAGATGTTCGATTTCGCTGCTGACAATCAGTGTTCAAATCTACTTAGAAAATGTTAAATACTGACATGATCAAATTTATTCTTTTTCAAAACTTTAATAAAATTTCCTATAATTTCTGTGAATAGTACAGTTAAGAAGGATTTGGTAGACAAGTACTAAGATCCACGCAAAACACATGCTCTTTCACGCACACAAATATATATATATATATATATATATATATATATATATATATCTGCATATATATTTAGCTACATCTCAGGACGGCCAGGATCCAACACATAGTCAATTTTTAAGCGGAGTTAAACAGATTTGAAAGAGTTTTCCTTCTTGATTGGTTGCCGAACCAAGGTTAAAGAGAACATGCCTGAGTATATATATATATATATATATATATATACTCAGATACATGCACATACACAAATATATATATATATATATATATATATATATATATATATATATATATATAATTTCATAAGCATGTTTTATGTATTTACCAACACTTCCGCGGGAGCAAGATGTGACGCAAGTCCAATATTTCAAGCGAAGTTTTACAGGTTTTAATTCAGAGTTTTCCGTCTCCTAGACCGGTTGCCATACAAACGTTCAAGATGTAATTCGACGTTATTATTTACACATCGCTGGAAGAATAGTTGGATTTATAGGTAACCCAAAGATATTAGCACGATTTAACATTCTAACGGCCAAATCCAGGATTTGAACTAAGGTAACCGATTCCATTTCCTACGACTATAACCAGTACACTACGAGCGCCACACACACACACACACATATATATATAAGATTCACATCTCCTTCACCTAGAATGCTAAACCAAGACTTATTGGGAGAAGAGCAGTCGGATTCGTGCTTTTCCCAATGACATTAGCGTGAAGTGCAACGTCAACAATTTTGTTCAGGATTTGAACTCGGAAAGCCGCTTTCATTTCCTCCATTGAGAATCGTTACGCTAAGTACGCCGCAATTGATATAGAAGTGTGTGTGTTTATGTATATGAGTGGTTGGTTAGTTGGTTGATTGGTTGGGTTTTACGGCATATCAACCCTCACAGGTTACTTAATACCCAATCATGTTTCTTCTCGTTAAATATACATATGATTTGTAAATGAATAGTTTGTTGGTCACAATCTTTTAATGCGCCAGATCTGATTTGTTTGTGCACAGTTAAATGGGTTCAAGTATTGCTATTTAACACTCATAATTCTATTCAACATTATTCATTCGTTTGCACTCGGTAAAATGGTTCCATGTATTGGGAGGCAATATTACTTATTCAGCCATATGTTTGCACGCATTTAAATGGTTGCAAGTGCATAAACTTAATAAAGAGTTCTATTTGAACCATGGATAGGACCCTAACATGTACTACTACTCTGTAGCAGAGTTGACCTGGGAGTAATGGTTATGAATGTGTATTTCCCAAAGTCCCAGACAGGAGCCAGATCATCAGATTCAGTTTAGTGTCATATCTAGGACATTTGTTGAATGGTTTGTAGAGATGCAGTCAGCTTATTCTATTAGTCCAGTCGACTGGTATGTACAAGAAGTTGGAGGTATATATATATATATATATATATATATATATATATATATATATAATGTTCTTTCTTAACTGTTTCAGTGAAATTATATATGCGATAAGGAAGGGAAAGGAGTATGTGTGTGAGTGTGAGTGTTAGATTATTAACAAGAGCACTTGCTTTAGTTCTATAGTAACTTTTGTTCTATAGTAACTTAGTATGTTTTCGTGAGCGGGGTTACAGTTTTTTGAAACTACTATGCCATAGTGTCTCCCTCTTCTTTATTTAATGGCAAATCAACCTTCTTTGGTTATTTAATGCCAAAGCTATCCTTGCAGAAGAACACTGGTGGTACTATTTAACCCATAGCTGGAGAATATGGGGTTTCATACGTTTCCCAAGGGGCATTAATCCGAAAGTGAACGTAATAGTGTAACTGGAGTTTGAACTCGCTTACAACGATTTCACTATCCAGTACATTAACCACTAAGCTACAGGGACTCCTCCACACCGATCAGATCTTTTTGAGATGATAAAAAAATTTGTGAAGTACATTGATATATTTGTTCTTTGGGGACCTTACATTGTGTACTGATTAACAAGTTAGACTAGAAAAATATCACAAGTGAGTTCAAGTCTCATTGGGTGCCCTTCGGCCTTGTGTCACTACTAATCAAAGCTTTGTAAATAACTACAGGAAACACACCTTGAGGGACGTCATGTTATGTAATAGTTAGCAAGTGAGGCTAAAAATTGTACTAGTGAGTTTGAGCCTCACAGGAAGCCCCATACGTCCGGCCGTGTGTCATAACAAAGCAAAACTTTGTAAATAAGTACAGAAATTGGGTAATTTCATGTTGTGTAATGATTGGCAATCTAGACTATTTCACCTTTAGTAGAGAGTGTGAATCTTACTGAGAGCCTCATTCATTTGGCCCAGTGACATTTCTCAATAAAGCTTAGGAAATAACGACAGCAAACTCACTTTGGGGTAACTCGTCTTATGTAATGATCAGTAAGCTAAACTAGATATATACAAGGGTCATACGATAAGTTTCCAGACTTTTTTCATATGGGCACTTTTATTGATAGTACACACATGAAACTCAAGTCCCCTTCGAAGGAATCTCCTCTTATGAGATGACTGACCAATTTTTATGATTTCAGGTTCATAAAAATTGGTCAGTCATCTCATAAGATGTATAGCAATAACAGAGTGAATTTTCAAGAGTCTACGACAATTTCAAATGCCCATACGAAAAAAGTCTGGAAATTTATCAAATGCGCCTCGTATATCAAGAGAGTTCGAGTTTCAATAAATGCTCCATACGCCAGGCCTTGTGTCACAACTAAGCAAAGCTGAAAAATAGCTACATGCTCTCTTTAGATATTGATATTGTAAGTAAGTCTGATGTGTATACTTATTTAAAACGATTCTTTATTACTTCTAAGTGCTTACAAATTATTTGTATTAGACAAAAATTCTTGAAATTATATAATGATGCAGAAAAATGTTAATATGAAATAGGAATAATTACTCAAAAATAATTACTCAAAAGCCCTTCAATTTTTAATATCACATAAGAAGAGTTAACTGAACATATATAACTATTCACAAATTATTTTACACATTGTGAGTTTTCTTACACCAGTTTTAATTGGAAGTGGGGGCCACTGGAGTCTGCGAGATACCAAATCTCCACAGCACTTCAGGACTCCTCCAAGTATTCTTGTATTCTAGTTGATCTTAACAATGCTGGTGTCGAGGTGGTCTCTATTCTTTCGAGAACAAGAGCCTCGTCAATGATTTGAACTTGGATTGGCCATTCTATTTCCAACAAGGATAACCACTCAGCTCAGCTCACCTGACATCTATTAAGGTACTTAAGCTATAGGCCAATGTAATCAAACTAGTCACGCTCGTTGTCTTCACTTTTGGCTTCTCTCTTGTGACTTTGTTTTAATCGTAACAATTGTTACATACAAGTCGTTGGCCCAGTCGGCTAGAATTGTAGAATACACTGACTGCATCTCTGAGGTGGGTAAGACTCACCAAACGAGTGTCCTGATAAAATACTAAACAATCTGATGGTGAGGTTCCAGTAATTCTGGAGCTTTGGGGATATTGATATTGCTGCCAGGTTCACGTGGGCTCGGAGAGGTTGCGCCTGATGGGTCATATAGAACTAAACTGTGTATTTATGCTAAACTGAATTGTTTGAAATAGAACTGTTTTTGACATTTAAACTGCGTACTTAGGCTAAACTGTATTGTTTAAAAAAGAACTTTATATGTATAAAAATGGATTTGAGATTAAATGATCTACAATAGTTGATATGCCATAAAACCAAACCAAACCAAACCATACAAATCAAACGTAGCTAATTAATATTTAATAAGCTAATACTGTTGGAAACCTTTTATAGAATAAAAGACATTGACCCTAACTGAGCGCCTTACTGTTATTAGATCAAGTTAAGCTCTCGCAACAAGAAGAAAAACTTTTGAAAGACTCATTTGTTCACTAAAACTTTCGATTCCGACATTCTTGATTCATTCATACATTTTTATGGCATGTAATACTATCAAGGGTCATTTCATACCAAGACGTAAGGGAATCGTGTTCTTGGTATATTCAAGTTTATATTTTTCTCTCATCGTTTCTTAAGTGGCTCTTTTTGTACACGGTCATATCAAATATGAATAATTTTCAACCAGATCTATTTAATTCATAGATGTGACCCTAACAGTTTCTACCCCTCCGTGTCAGTTGTCCATGGAGTAGTAACAATTAAGGCGTACTCCACTCTCCCCTGATCCCCAAAACTAGAGCCTCGGGGATACAGTCAGCGTTTTCTCTGCTTTGCCCTCTGGGCGACAATATTTTGTTGGCGTGTGTATGCAAATTTCAGAAAATATACAGTTACACGTAAAAAAATAATTTTGATATAATTGCACTGATATGAAATTTATTTTTGGAACATATTTAATATAAAATCGATTTAAGGCCATATGAGTTGAATATATTCAGATATTTTCACAACAGTAAATAAAAGAAGGGTACCCGTGGTGTAATGGTTATCGTCGTAGGAAATATACACGGCGACACGTGTTCAAATCCTGGATGAGACTGATTGCATTTCACATAGCACTAATACCCTTGGGAAAGGTATGAATCCAATAATTATCCCTTCAGCTATGGGTAAATAGTAGGACAGACTAGGTTCTTCAGCCTTGGTGAGGCAACTAGTCTAGGAGAAGGAAAACTCTGAATTCAAACCTGTTAAGTCCGCTAAAAAATTGACCCTGTGTCATATCCTGCCCGAGCGGAGGGGTTGGGTAAACATGGTAAATAAAAAAAAAGTGTTTATAAGGAATATAAATCTAACCGACATTTGGATTTCGACTAAAAACAAGATTTATGGGGGTTTTTTTTATAGACGTACCAAAGACTTTTAAAAAATGGTACTTGATACCTCCTTGCTTAACACTCAGCATTATAAGGTACGTATCAAGAGTAAAGTGGAGCAATCCAGGGAAAAGAGTAGCGCCCTCTCCTACACCTTGGTGTAGTAGAAATTGAAAAGGGAGCCTTCGGGTCGTCCTCAACTACAATCGCCAACTTTACTTACTTTATTGATAGACAAGATCAAGAATTAAAGGGAAAAACAATGGGTTGTGTCACCAAACAATGTCACTTTAAAAAGTAAAAACTAATCATCGGCACAAGGAATAGCAAAGTCTACAAACTTACAGTTTTTTTTTTCCTTTCATTAAAGAAAAAACTAGGCCCTAGTCCTCTCAAAGGGATTATGGAACCCATATGTACCTTGAAATCCTAGTAAATGATGAGCATCTTATTTTAAGGGACATATTTTCTTTTATGCTTGTGCTATTTTTCATTATAGAGATATCGTAGTCGTTTGCACGATTCTCAATGGATCACCTTTTCCATTCAATTGTACATCTGTACCAGTAAAAAGAAATAAGCATTAAAACTAAAACATTTTGAAAAGGTGTCAGTTGTGTTATACTTGTTGTCTTAGTAATTGGACATGGCGAACCGAGATCAAATCATGGATGAGGCCGTTTGCATTTCCCATACCTTGGCTAAAGAAAACTTCAAACCGGTTAAACTCCGCTTAAAAGTGACCTTCTGTCACATCCTGCCTGTGCAGAGGGGTTGCGTAATTACACACAACTAAAATATTTTTAAACTTTAAATAGCTTTCTTGGTTAAAATGTACTCAAGAGATTTTTGTGCTATGAAAAGAATGTTTGCTGAAAATTTACTTTTCCAAAGATTTTTTTAAAATTCTTTTTAAAAAATTCTAGATGACAAATCTAATTTCTGTAAAAACATTAGTTACTGTACTTTTAGGCGATGTTATTCCTTCACCCGAGCCACAACGGGTAACTCTTCTAGTTTACGACCAAGTCAGCAGGCGCTATAGAATACACCGACTGCATCTCTGCAGAAGGGTAAGAACCCTCCCCAACGAGAGTCCTGGATATGACATTAAATCTTCTGATAGCGAATCTCCAGCCGTGGAAAATTGGAGAATGTGAAGTATCCCACTATTGCCAATGCTCTCAGGTCCACTCAGGACCGGGCTAGTAGCACCTGATAGGGTCATATCTATGGATCAAATTGATCAAAATGCGTGGAAATAAATGACTGATGTTAAATTGTGAATTGACTGTAAATAGCAATGCTTGACACCATTTGACTGTGTGTAAAAAAAGAGCTCAGGCTTGTTAAATATGTTATCTACAAAATGTGTTTACACACCCTAAATATATACATATATATATATATATATATATATATATATATATATATATATATATATATATGGGATAACCTACAATTGTTATGAAATAGCCGAGGGATTTCGGTTCATGCCTTTGAGTTTAGTTAGGCTGAGAACCTTTCGGCTCAGCACATGGGTTGTTTGGGTGTAAGATTGAAGCAGGTGTTAACGCGGATGCGCGCGAGCGGATGGAGGTGTCACTCAGATGTCATAACAGTCCGAGACGATACTGGGTGACAAGGTGCGGGTGACGTCACGCACCGGAAGCACGCGGAAGTTTGTGTGAGAATTTGAAAAAAAATAGGAGTCGGGTTTTAGACACCAAACGAGAAGGATCAATTTTGGAGCTCGCAGCCGAGACGAACTTGCGCCCTAGGGGGGGGGGGGCTCGAGTTGGGGGCCAAATGAATAAGACAGCATAGAAGATTGTGTCTCTCCTCCTTACGTCGAAACCTTTAACTCAAAGTTAATAAAAAGGTTTCATACCTGAACAAGAAGTAGTTAAGTGTTTTTGAGATTCCTGTTCTTTATATGTTCTGTAGTAATGAACATTACATGTCTATTTCGCACATGGCCATATTCGTGTATATGGCTACGCAACACAATGTTTGATATCCCATAAAACCAAAACAAACCAAATCTTATATATCTAATATATATTTATAAACAAGATTTGGCATTAAATAACCTACAATGGTTGATCTGTGATAAAAACCAACCTAATCAAACCAAACCTTCTACTTTACGATAAAATTTGATAGAAAATAACAATCTACCACAAAACTTGGTCAATGATATGAACTTTGAGAGGGCTCACGAGGAGGTGTCCTCGTGGTGTGACAGTTAAAACGATCGACTGCAGAATCGTAGTATGTGAGTTCGTACTGCTACATTTATTTTCGTACAAATACCTTTGGAAAAGGTATAAAGCCACCTTATCGTCCTTGCAATCAGTTAAATATGACCATCACTGCTGTTCAACAAGGCATTAAAGAGCCTACAATGTGCCATTAAACAAAGAAACCAAGAGAGTGTTGTCTCCGTGGCGTAATGGTGAACGCTCCAGACTCATTGTAAGCAAGTTCGAAATCAGTTGATGCTATTATTGCTGATTAGTAAACTCAGGAACGAATAAAGCCTTTCATCCTCTCGGTTATAAATTAAAGTACCACTTCTTGTATTCTATACTGGTGGTTTTGACATTAAATAAACCATAGAAGTTAAAATATCAAAGAAAGAAACCATTTATATAGAGAATATTTTGTCGTAAGGTAAACAGTTTACGTCACGTAATTGTTTTGTCCGTCATAGGTGAACTGTGACACGAGGGCCACATGCAACCCACAGAATTATCACAATGGCCAGCCAAAGATATTAATATTTATATAGAATTTTTTTTTTTTTTCACCGAAAAGAAAAAATTACTTTTCACTATTTCTAAGACAACTTGTTACGCAGAAGGATTTTTTTCCGAAATGGCTGAGATTGCTTCAATGAAAAATTTCTTTGAAATTTCTTTTAGTAGTTTGACCCTCCGAACGATTAGCCCTGTCTCATCATGTGACCATGCGATTCTCGAAGAAGGTTACTTATACCTTTTCTAGATGCATAAATTCATACTCCTATAGAAATATCAGATTTTTTTTATCGCCAGTAGGAAATTCCAACACTGAGTTGACGGAAGTAGTAAACAGGTGAAAACAGTTCGAAACGTTATCATAAAGGTTCTTCCATAATGGTGTTAATATTTTTTGGATTCGCCGGTTTATAGTCATAAATATACAATGAGTTTTATTCTGATGTTCTTTTTTTAAAGATTAAACATTCGTTTTGACAGTTAGGAATAAATGTTGTTCTAATTCCAATATGCAGACCAAATTTTGGGAATTTCATGTCAAATAGTTAAGTCGACTTCCGCATGTTTATATTGACACGCAAAATTCGACGCAAATATTCATTGTTGCGAATGTACATAGTAAATATAACGCAATTGCCCAGTCGGCTGGGGTGTAGAATACACTGACTGCACCATTGCAGAGGAGTAAGACCCCCTCCAACGAGTGTCCAAGATATGACACTAAACCGTCTGATGGTGAGGTTCCAGTAATGCTGGAGCCTTGGCGAATACGGAGCACCCCTTCATTGCCATTGCTCCCAGGTCCACTCTGGTCCGGCGTGGTAGCATTTGATAGGGCCGTATCTATGGGTTGAATAGAACTAACGGCATACTTATGCTAAACTGTATAGTTTGATTAAACTCAGTGGCTTAAAATAGAAATGTTTTTTGACAATTAAACCGTACTTACATTTAAACTGCGTGCTTATGCTAAAGTGAATTATTTGAAATAAAACTGTTTTTTTTTACATTGAAACTGTACTTACATAAACCGAATTGTTTACATAAAACGGTTTTGACATGTAACTGTGCGTAAACAAGATCTGTACTAATACTAAACTGAATTACCTGAAAAAGAACTGCTCGACTAATCTGAATAGCTCGAAATAGAATTTCTTTCACAATTAAACTGTACTTACATTTTAACTGCGTGCTTATGCTAAACTGATTTGATTGAAATTGAACTGTTTTTGACATTGAAACTGTACTTACACTAGACTGAATTGTTATATATAACTGCTTAAGTAGTATGAAATAGAAATATTTTTGACAATTAAACTGCATACTCATGGTAATGTGAACTGTTTTAAATAGAACTGATTATTTACATAAAAATGGATTTGGCGTTAAATAACTTACAAAGGTTGATATACCATAAAACCCAATAAACCAAACCAAAATATTACGTAAAGCAACTGATGCTAGATGAAATCTAACGAATTTCATGTAAATTTCAACAGATAACAGATATTCTCTCTGAGTGCAGACTTAGCACGTTAATGATATAGCGAGAAGGGTCCCCCATGACGTAGTGGCTAACGAGCTGGAGAGCATCATCGTAGTAAACGAATTAAAAATCCAGAAGGGCGATTAAGTTCACTTTTGGACTAATACTCTTGTAGCCTAGTTGGCTGGGGCTTGTAGAATACACCGACTGCATCTCAGCCAAGGGGTAAGAGCCACCTACGAGTGTCCTGATATGACACTAAACAATCTGAAGGTGAGGCTCTAGTAATGCTGGACCTTTGGGGAAAGTAGAGTATCCTTTCATTGCGATCGCTCTCAGGTCCCCTCTAGCTCGGAGTGGTTGCACCTGATAGGGCCCTATCTATGGGTTAAATAGAACTGCTCGGCATTTAAACGGTATGCAAATAAATTATTGATATTTAATTGAATTGTTTAAAATGGAACTGTTTAATGGTTTAACTGTGTGCAAACAAATGACGGATGTTTAATTGAATTTTTAGTAATACATAGCAATACTT
>OY757910.1:21355740-21383240 GCA_963585895.1 Sepioteuthis lessoniana | reverse complement strand
GCATTACTGAGAACGGCCAGAATACTGAGAAGAGCCCTGGATACTTGAGGAGACTTGCTGTCACTCTAATGCCCGTAAAAAGCCCATCAACTAACGCTGATGTGAAAAACTCTCAAGGAGTAAATAATGATAATAATAATAATAATAATAATAATAATAATAATAATAATAATAATAATTTGCTATCCCTCCAGAGGACAGAGTAAAATTGAAAGAAAGGGAAAAAAAGGATAAGTATCCGGACCTTGCTAGGGAATTGAAAAAAACTGTGGAACACGAAATTGACGTTTATACCAATTATAATTCGTGCTCTTGGCACTGTTACCGAAAGATTGATAAAGGGATTGGAGGATTTGGAAATAAGAGGACGAGTGGAGACAATCTAAACTTCTACACAATTGAAAATGACAAGAACACTATGAAGAGTCCTGGATACTTGTGGAGACTTGCTGTCACTCAAATTCCAGTGAGAAACCATCGGCTAATCCTGCTGTGAAAAACTCTTAAGGGAATAAATAATAACAATTACAATAACAACAACAACAACAATAATAATAATAATAATAATAATAATAATAATAATAAAAGCTCGACTAGAATACCAGGAGACTTGAGGAGACTTGCTGTCACTCCAACTCCGTGAAAAACCATCAACTAACGCTGATGCGAAAAACTCTCAAGGAATGAAAATAATAATAGTAATAATAGAAAAAATCAAACAGTTCCGGGGAAGGGGAGGAGAGAGATTGTTTTTAAAAAATGCAGCAATTTATGCGGTGTCTTCGTCGAATCATCTTTCAAATAAAGACAAACAATTATGCATCATGGGATCGCTTGTCTTTATCACTGGTTGCATTTATAGATAGGACATAAGGATGGGTAACGGAAGTAATCACTTGAATTGAGAATACATGTTCCGGTCAACACGCCGACTCACCGAAAATCATGACAGTTGTTATGAGAAAGGAAGAAAAAAAAACTTGTATTGATATTTAGTAGTTTATTGTTGAACTTTCGTAATGAGAAAGAAAGAAAGAAAGAAAGAGGAAAAAAGAAGTGACCATGAGTAAAAGAAAGAAAGAAAAAAAAAGAAAGATGAAAAAGAAGAAATCATGAGTAAAAGAAAGAAAGAAAGAAAGTGAAAATAGATAAAAAGGAACGAATAATAGTAAAAGAAAGAAAGAAAGAAAGAAAAAAAGAAAGAAGAAAAAAGAAAGAAAGTGAAAATAGAAAAAAGGAACGAATGATAGTAAAAGAAAGAAAGAAAGAAAGAAAGAAAAAATAGATAAAAAGGAACAAATGGTAGTAAAAGAAAGAAAGAAAGAGAAAATAGATAAAAAGAAACGAATGGTAGTAAAAGAAAGAAAGAAAGAAAGAAAGAAAGAAAGAAAGAAATTGGAGTGGGGAAATAATGCAATTTTTTGAAAGTAGCAATAATAGATAAATTGCTTGAATTTTTTTAGAAAATTCTAAAAATAGCCAAGAATCAAAAACTAAACAAGGAAAGAAAAAAATATAGAAACAAGGGGAAAAAAAGAAGAAAAGTCATGTGAAAGGAATAAATAAAAACAAAAAGCAAAAGATTGTAAACAAAAATATTAGAAACGAGAAAGAAATGCAAGAGAAAAAAAGGGAAAAATTAAAAGATTTGAAAGAAAGAAACGAAAAATAAACGAATGAACGAATAATGTGTAAAGAAAGCTATAAAATACAATTCAAAAAGCATTAGCAGAATAAATACACACACTGTAATCACCTTCTAAATATCTCCGTTTCCTTAATCAAGAATCTATCTACAAGACATCTAATCTCCAGAGAATTTTACAAGCACTTGAATGTAACAACAAAGATACGTTCGATACGTATTTTTTATTCAAGACTAAACAGTATTTCAAAGGAACCATTCAAACGTCCAGCTTCTCTACTAGTCGTACTGCATCTAGAATGTCTACAACTACTGGGATGGTATAATCTGTAAGGAATATCAGTCGGGGAAAGGGTTTGGGCCGATGTCACTTCCATTTCAAGGTTATGGCATCGATGTATTACCATAGCAATTGAAAAGCTAACGTTATCAAACTCCAATGCTTGTAATATCGTCGACAAACATTATCATGATTTTTTTACGTTGTAACAGTATCAACCTTTACAATGAATGAAGGGTGTCTATATTCTAATAGTCGTAGAGCTCTAGTATCTCAGAAAAGCAACTAGTGCTGTAGTCAGGCTTTCTGAATCGAAGGGATGCTGGTTCGAGTTTCGTTGAGCGATTCTTCTTCTTTTTTGAACTACGCTTATGAAGGATAACAAGTGTTTGTCCGTCTGAGTAGTTGCGAAGAAAATCAAATCAGAATTAAATTGAAAGAAATAATACTAGATGAAGGATTATGGAAAACATAAATAAAACGGAAAATTAAATAATAATAATGATGATGATGATAATATGGAAGAGTTGGAAATAAGAGAAAAAGTATACCATCCATACTTTATTTAGGTCAGCAAGAATACTGTGGAAAGTCCTGGGTACTTGAAGAGACTTGCTGTCACTCAAGCTCCTGTGAACAATCTCTCTCTATGCCTGGTGGAAAAAAAAACTTTCAAAGGAGTAAATAATGATGATAATAATAATAATCAGAGGAAGGATAGAGATAATCTAGACCTCAGCATTGCTAAGATAAGCTAGAATACTAAGAGTGTTAAAGATTATCATGAATATATATATATATATGTGTGTGTGTGATAATAATAATAATAATAATAATAATAATAATAATAATAATAATAATAATGAGAAGAGTCCTGAAAACTCGAGGAGCCTAGCTGTCACTCAAACTCCAGTGAAAGACTATCGGCTAACGCTGATATGCAAAACTCTATGAAAAATAATAATAATACCAATTGTGATTGGTGCTTTTGACACGGTAACTAAAGGATTACTTAAGGGACTGGAGGAGTTGGAATTGGCGGCCGAGTGGAGACCATCCAAGCAAAAGCATTATTGAAAACGGCCAGAATACTGAGAAGAGTCCTGGAGACTTGAGGAGACTTGATGTCACTCAATCTCCAGTGAAAGACCATCAGCTTACGCTGATGTGAAAAACTCTAATGAGTAATAATAATAATAATAATAATAATTTGTATAAGGATAAATAAATTACCGATAATTGTAATATTAAAGTAAATTGTCATAAAAATAGAAAAAGGAAAAGTACATGGTTCAACCCCTCTTTTTTTTCCAAATTTATTAATATAAACATAGGAAATTTTTGTTTTAAATTAATAGATAAACATTTTAATCTGTATAATATATTACATAAAATATCTAATAAGGAAAACTTTAAAAATTAGTTATTCTTGCACGAATAATTTTTAAGAATAATTAACACTCATAATACAGAAGTAATTAGGAAATATTATGACCAAACTTGCTGTCACTCAATCTCCAGTGAAAAACCATCAGCTAACGCTGATGTGAAAAACTCTAATGAGTAAATAATAATAAAGTATCTCGACCTTGCTTGGGAATTTAAAAAAAACTATTGAACATGAAAGTTAAGATTATACAAATCGTGATTGGTGCATTCGGTACAGTAACTAAAAGACTATTAAAGGGACTGGAGGACTTGGAAGTTGCAGGATGAGTGAAGACCATCCAAACTACAGCATTGTTGAAAACGGCCAGAATATCGAGAAAAGTCCTGGAGACTTGAGGAAACTTGCTGTCACTCAAACTCAAGTGAAAGACTATCAGCGTTAGCTGATGTAAAAAAACACTGACGGAGTAAATAATAATAATGATAATAATAGAAGGACTGGAAGACTTGGGAAATAAGAGGACATGGGGAGATCATTCAAACTACAGCATTATCAAGATACTAAGGAGAGTCCTGGAGACTCGAGGTGACTTGCTGCCACTCAAACTCCAGTGGAAAACCATTAGCTAACGATGGTGTGAAGAACACTCTAAGGAGTAAAATAATAATAATAATAATAATACGGACAAGTGGAGACCTTCCAAACGACAGCATTATTGAAGACGACCAGAATATTGAGAAGAGTCCTGGAGCCTTGTGGAGACTTGCTGTCACTCAAACTCCCGTGAAAGACCATTTGCTGACGCTGATGTGAAAAACTCTAATGAGTAAATAATAATAATAATAATAATAACTCTAATCGTAGTTGGTGCGCTTGGAACAGTCCCCAAGAGTTGGGAAAAGAGACATGGGTATCTGGAGATGAAAAGAAGACTAGAAACGATCCAGATGACATCACTGTTAAATTCAGCAAAAATAGTTGAAAGAGTTTAGGAGATCAAAGTGTAGCGTATTGACCTTCGACCCTGCCGTCAATCAAGGAACAGGTGCATCCGGTCGAAGATATCAGGGTATAACCTTGACTGTGGACGGGTTGAATTGGGTGCAGATGTGACGCCCACAAGAAGCAGGTGGATGTCAAACAAGTATATAACCCGGTGCCACAGACAGGTTCAGTTAGTTGGATATAAGATGCTGTAGAGACAACCAGCACCCAGTAGAGAGCTATGGGAACACAGGACCCCCTGTTGAGCAGCCCAGCAGAACGAGAAAGAAGTGCTGCAAAAGACAGAGGAATATTGGGGTCAACATGTTGCAGTTTGTTCAGTCTCCAACTCACCTCTCAGACATAACCCTTTCGCAACCCTTTTGCAACTATTTCGAATAAAGTGTGAGAGGTATATTTTTCTAAAGAAATGTGTTCGTTCGTCATTATTGTTGATTTTGTTTCCGCATGTATATGTGTATAGTTGTATATAGTTGTGACTATGCAACATAAGGAGGCATGGTGTCACTCAGACTCCAGGGAAAAAAACACCAGTTAAACCTGGTGCGAAAAACTCGCAAGGACCAAGATATTAATCCTTGAAATATATGATTAAAAATGACGAGTTTATTAACACAGGGACTAACTCTTCTGTCTAGGATCAGAGTGAAGTATCTGTGTGTTTTGTTTAGAATCAAATATTAATCCTTGACGAATCGACGAGGCTTGAAATACGCTGAATGTTTCCTTTGCAAAAAGGGATGTCTTGCATATGATATTATACTCAATATGACAGAGAGATTCCAGATCTGCGGTATGTAGAGTATTCCTTCATCGCCAGTACTTCCATTTCCACTCTGAACATAGTGGTGATACTTGTTAGGGTCCTATCTATGAATCAAATAAACCCGTTTATTAATTATTTTTATTCGACCAGTGCGCAAAATTATGAGCAAAAATAGCTTCTTGAGAAACAATTACACAAATATATATATATATATATATATATATATATATATATATATATATATATATAAAATGAACTCGAGTAATTAAATTATAGGCATTAAATAATCGAAGGCGAGTTGACATAACTATCAAAATTAATCTATCAAACATCGCTCTCAGGTATTCGTTTCGGATCAGAGTGTAGAATGTGTGTCTGTAGAAATCTGACAGCTTATAAATTACTTTATTCATATCTTAAAGTCTTTATACTGTAAGATATGAATGAAATAATTCAAAAGGTAATAGCTTACTGAATTTTTTAAAATCCTTAATAAACATTAAAATAATTAAAATACAACTATGATTATCTTAACATTTTTATGCAGCTTCAGGTAAGCACGATTTACGCCAAAGATTGAATATAGCACAGCGAAAACGAAAAGAATGTTTCCATGGCAATGGAATTTCTTATGGTTCAGTAATGAGATTGCTATGCTAAAAGACATTACAGGAAGCTTTTTTCATCGCGCGCAATGTAATGGGCATGTCATTAAGCTACATCTGATGGTGAGGCTCAAATCTTAGAGTTTGGGACAGATGGAGTACCCCTTTATTATCACAACTCTCAGATTCACCCAGTCTCTGAGTGGTTCCACCTGTTAGAGCACCATCGATGTGTCTAATAGGACTGTTCAATCATTAAGTATTATCATTTTTAGTGATTTGAAACCACCCAGGAATGTACAAATTGTTTGTAGAAACGAGGAATACTTAATAAAGAGAATTACTAATGTTTAAAACACTTAATTACACCAGAATGTTGCGAGCAATATTGAACAAGTCCTGGCAGCAACACCCCACAAGACACCAACTATACGGCCACCTGCCTCCCATCACGAAAACTATCAAAGTTAGACGAACCAGACATGGAGGACACTGCTGGAGAAGCAGGGACGAGCTCATAAGTGATGTACTCCTATGGACCCCCACATATGGCCGAGCAAAAGTTGGACGACCTGCTCGAATTTACATACAGCAACTCTGTGAGGATACGGGATGTAACCCTGGGGACCTACCAGAAGTGTTGAACGATAGGGAGAAGTGGCGAGAGAGGGTCAGGGATATCCATGCTAGTGGCACGACATGATGATGATGACTAATGTTTAACAATACTTGAATGGATTTGTTTGCAAAAATGATTAATATTAGAGAAAAATATTAATCTTGAACAGCAATACTTGAAACAATTTAACGATGTGTAAACAAGTGATTAACAATTAATAGAATCATTACTGTTTGATAGCAATACTCGAAAACATTTAACTGTGTGCAAATAAAACTATTAGTGTTGGATAGCAATGCTTAAAAGTATTAACTGTGAGCCCAGTCGGATGGGGCTGTAGAATACACCGACTGCACTTCTGCAGAGGGGTAAGACTACTTCCCCCAATTAGTGTTCTGGATATGACACATAACAATCTGATGGAGAGGTCCCAGTGATGCCGGGGCTTTGGGGAATGCGGAGCACCCCTTCATTGCCATTGCTCCCAGTTCCACTCTGGCCCTGCGTGGTAGCACCTGATAGGGCCCTATCTATGGGTTAAATAGAACTAACGGCATCCTTATGCTAAACTGAATGGCTTGACTAAACTGAATAGCTTGAAATAGAAATGTTTTTGACAATTAAACTGTACTTATATTCAAACTGCGTGCTAAACGGAGTAATATAAGTTTTTTGACATTGAAACTGTACTTACACTAAACTGATTTGTTTAATATAGAACGGTTTTGACATCTAACTGTTTAAACGAAATCTGTACTAATACTAAACAGAATTAGCTGGATTAGAACTGTTTGACGAAGCTGAATGGCTTGAAATAGAAATTATTTTGACAATTAAACTGTGTACTCATGCTAAACTGAATTGTTTGAAATAGAACTGACTATTTGCATAAAAATGTATTTGGCATTAAATAACCTACAAAGGTTGATATGCCATAAAACGCAAACAAATTAACTGTGGACAAAGGAAAAGTAACCTTTCATTTAAAAATAAACTTCTCAACTAACGATTCGCTTGACTAATCATATGTATATATATATATATATATATATATATATATATATATATATATATATAAATGTGTGTGTGTGTGTGTGTGTGTGTAAACAGGATTTGGCATTAAATAACACGTAATACTTGAAACTATTTAATTGTGTACAAACAAATGATTAGTATTAAATAGAATTTTAGTATTTGATAGTTATATTTGAAACCGTTTAAATGTGCAAATAAATAAAGTGATATTATTAGAAAGAATTATGTGTATCAAATACTTGAAACCATTTAACTGTGCGTAAACAAATGAGCTCTAGCTTGTTTAAACATGATATTACTTAAACATGATTCGCTTAGAAATCGTTCCGTATTAAATAACTATCAAGCGTTGATATGACATGAAACAAAAAAAAAAACTAATCTCACCTATCTTTGGGCACATATAAATGTATATGTGTGTGTGCATGTCTGTGTGTGTGTGTATGAGAGAGAGAGAGAGAGAGAGAGAGAGAGAGAGCATACGTGTTCGCGTGCATGTGTGTGAGGGTTTCGGGAAAAAAAAACCCACATGCAAATGGCTTATAATGTCATGTGTTACCATAACAACGAAATTTCTCATTACTGTGTATCAGACGAGGTTATGTAACTGATGAATATATGCCTATATAAAGACACGTTGTGTTTCACCTATAAGAAGATTAATATTATATCCGTCGCGTTGGATCGGTGATACTCATTATTAGACGTAAGACACACGGTAATTGTTTCTTTGTTGTTGTTTTTTTTTAAAGATAAATATGCGAATTTAAATTTTCATAACTTGCAAATAAAATCATGTGGATAATTACTTTTTTAACATTTTTTCTTTTGTTAATTTTGCGAATTTTCTTGTGGTTGTCTGATAAAATTCTAAGTATATTTCTCTAATACTTTGAGAAAATTTATTGACGGTATATACGTTCTGGAGAATAAATTTCGATCCTGGATTAGATATGTATATTGAATAATATATGATCTGTAAAAGCTTTTATCCAAATGTACAGAAAGGTTTTTAATGTTTTTCTCTTTTTTTAAAAATTCATTTAATAACGTTTCCTGCAACAAAACAGCAACGATTAGTCTGAATTGGTGGTTGATAGAAGTATGATTTTATTTTATTTTCACATCTGAATGCGTTAATGTGTTGTTTTTATTTACAAATGAAGCGTACATGGTAAAACATGTTTTAGCATACAGAAATGATTAAAATCTATTAAAGCCTGACCCCCCCACTCTCTCTCTCTCTCTCTCTCTCTCTCTCTCTCTCTCTCTCTCTCTCTCTCATAGTGTTTTTGGGTTTCCTTTCTCGAACTTTGTGGAAATACGGCAGTTTACAGAACTAAGTGAGGAAAAGAGCGAACGCGTGTAAACATGAACACTCACACACACACACACACATATATACAAACACATACACATACATGTAATAGGCCATTCGTTAACTGTTTGGCTTCACGCAACGAGAGTAGTCCATGATTATACTGATGCTCCTATTTAAGGAGGAGTGAAAGATTCTAATTAACAATTCCTTGTTTTGTATTTTATTGTGAGAATTAATGTATTTCATTCAGTCACAAGTTGAAAAGGAAATTGTTTCATCTTTTTTTCTCATAGAGAATTTTAAGTGTGTTGCTCCAGTGATAATCGTGCTATGAGGTATCATGTTCCCTGTATTATGGCCACACACACACACACATACACACACACACGCACGCACACACACACACACACACATATATATATATATATGCGTACAAGTTTGCTTAAAGACATCGGAACATTCTTCTCTTATAATCATGCGTTTTTTTCTCTTGCGACAACTAACATGCTAATCAAAGCATCCCTTACAACAATAAACCCTTTCTATAAAATGAATAGCTGGCGAACGTAGTCGAGGGCGACCAAAATGCTCCCTTTTCAATAGCTACTACACCGAGGTGTAGGGGAGGGCGCTACACCTTTCCTTGGATTGCTTCCCTTTACACTTGATACCTACCTTATATTGCTGAGTGTTAAGCAAGGATGCATCAAGTACCATTTTTAAGTCTTTGGTATGACGTGACCTGGAATTGAGCCCAGGTCTCTCGGACCATTGGCGAAAACCCGACCAAATAATGCAATACCAAACAATACTTTAAAAAATTTCCCGAAAAGGATTAAGGGATATGATTAAAAGTACTTAGGGGTAAAACTTATGGGAGCATCTCCACCAATCAGGTTCTGATTCAAAGAAACTAACAATAAAGTGAGAAAAAAGCATAATGAGTGCATAAAACATTAATTCTACTAATATATATATATATATATATATATATATATATATATATATATATATATATATATATATATATATATATATATTGGTTGCAAGTTACTGATTATAAACGCAATTCATTGTTTATATATTCATTGTTCATATACATATTTATACACGCAAGTTATCGTTTTTATATGCAATTTTCCTTATCTATCTATCTATCTATCTATCTATCTAAATATATTACTTGTTTACACCTGCCATAACGCAAGAAAAACGTCTTCGAGTTTATTCGGAAGCCACAAATACACGCGAAAACCTCTAAAAATTAAAGAATATCTAAATAAATACTTTATTCTATTCTTTTCCAGACATAGACGGCTAGTATTCATCTTTTTTTAAACTCATTTCTAAGCCAACCATTCAGATTAACTGGATTCCTAATGGGCACAACGAGTCTCTTTGCCAGTCCAACTTATCTTTCCAGCTATGGGTTAAATAATATCACTTCTGTTCTTTTAGGGCTTTTGGTATTAAATCTCTGATTGAATCTAGAAGTGGACAGAGCTATCTGTTTTTTCATAAAGATTACTAAGAGAGTGGGTTACAAACTCTGGAAGACGAGCACTATTTTATAGGGGTCTGGGTCAGTGAGACATAAAAGGTGTAAAATAGATCTCATAAAACAGAATTTATGCCAAATTTCCTTGCCCAATTTTTTTAATCGGAGTTTAACAGGTTTGAATTCAGAGTTTTTCTTCTCCTATACTAGTTATCTCACCAAGGCTGAAGAACCTAGTCTGCCCTTGTTATTGCAGAATCTTTTGTGTAGGTGGAGATATTCTCTTTTAGACTCTGCCGCTCTCACTCTCTCTCTCTCTCTCTCTCTCTATATATATATATATATATATAACGGAAGAGTTGACATATACCGAAACAGTTTGACTGTGGATGACTATATATACGCTCCCCATTGTGGCTTGAGCATTAGAACAAGGGTTTTCCGGCTTCCACATAAGCGTAAATGCAAAGCTCCTCTTTCTGAATTGAGCACTCCAGTAGCAGATAACGTACATATGAAAATAAACAAAAAATTCCCTTCGTTCCAGATGTGTTTGACGATAGCTCAGGAGTAAGATATTCGGCTGCCTTTACGTTAGACGGTTTTCAAAATCACAGTTCGAAGCACCTCGCATGTCAGACCACACTGAAGAGTTGTGATACAACCAGCCTGTCTTTGAATGACTATATATATGTTGACATTCATTATATTAAAGGTACAATTTATGTTTGTTTTGATTGTATCGATTGTCTTCTGAAAAATGACTACTTTTTTTAAAAATCCAGCACTGAAGTTGTATCAGAGTATCAGAGATTGAACACCGACCGCAGCCTGCTGAAGCGTCAGAAATATATTTAACAGATTACAAATAAAACACTTATTTTTCAAAAAGTTTCTACAACAATGGATGTAAACTAATAACATCTCTATTTTTCAGTTAATAGAATTGAATTATTCATTTAAAGGCATATCAACTTCTCTGGTATTATTTCCTTCCTGGATATTAGGGAATCGCATTCATTTTACATTAATACTAACATTTTGATGCAGTTGTTTCTTAAGTTATGTTTGGTTTGGTTTTACTTTTTTTGTTTAATGGCATATCAACATTCTAGGGTTATTTTAGGCCAAATCAATCCTTGTAGAAGTACAAAAATGGTACTACTTATCCAATAGCTGCAAAGATAATGGGGTTTATACTTTTCCAAAGGGTATTAGTTATAACATGACTGACGTTTGAACTTGCTTACTACAATCCCACAGTCCAGCAGATTAATCACATCGCCTCGCGGGGGGGGGTCCACAAGATTTCTCGGAGGGGTTGCGTTTCCCTACGTGCCTATCAAATGCGAATAATTCGTAAACAGATCTATTTGACCCATAGTATTGAGGATACTCTTTTTGTTGAAGGGTTACTCCCACCTGCAAAGGATGCAATCAGCTTATTCTAAGCTCCCGTCAGCTGGGCCGTCAGGCATTTGTTCCGGATGGGCATTGAAATCAATGGCAGACTCGAGGCCGAAGGGCTCCTAGCTTCGGCTGGGCTACCTTTGGGTGGGTGAGCTGATCATTGACACCTTTGACACCCTTGTATAGCACTGGACCTTGCAGTCCGGTTTAAGCTGTGATCAGGCGTACATACCTGGACGCAAATTTGGGTCCAAGACCAGCTAGGCTCATCGGGCCCATATTGCACTAAGTCGACCGTTGACCAGCGTAGACCAGCAAGGTTCGAGCCTCGGCTCGTTCCCGACCTTTCCCTCCCCTAAATCCCCACTATAATCGACCTTTGGGTCATTGACCTTGTGTCGAGTCCTGTCTGGTTGGGGGGCAGTGACAAATATAAGCTTATTCCAAGCCTCGTTCATAGGGTAACTTTTCAGTTAACAGAAATGTGTTTTTAATGATTAAAGTGTTCGCCAATGGTCTGGGAGACCGGGGTTCAGTCCTAGGTCAAGTCATATCAAAGACTCGAAAATGGCACTCGATGCCGCCTTGCTTTATACTCGGCATTATAAGGTACGTTTCATGGGGAAAATGGAGCAATCCAGGGAATGGAGTTGTGCCCTCCCCTACACCTCAGTGTAGTATCTATTGAAAAGGGAGCCTTCGGGTCACACTCGACTACGGTCGCCAACTTTACTTAGTTATATTACCTAAGTGTCTTTGAGTTACAAACATTGGTTCCGACAAATTTGTAATCAACAGTAGCTTCTAATAAACTGATAACAAATGCACCTATATAATTTTCTCTGATTAAAATGATAAAATGTACTAATAATTATCAGTAATTCAGGATCCCATTGGTCCAGGATGTTTTTAATGTTTATCCACCAATAACTTACATTGGTTATCAGTTTGATTTTCTTACTATACCAAACCCAGGAATTTTTCAATAACTGGTTCTCCCAATAATTTTTCTATATCCCAATAAGAGTTTACCCAACCCCTCCACCATGACCAGGATGTGACACAAGGTCAATTTTTAAGCAGAGTATAAATGGTTTGAATTCATAGTTTTCCTTCTCCTAGACCATTTGCCATAGCAAGGTTAAAGAAGTCAGTCTGACCGACTATATACCAATAGCAATGAGGAGAATAGATACAATCATACTTTTTCTAATGGTATTTGCGCTACGTGAAATACAAAGAACCTCGTCTAGGATTTGAAGTCGGGTTGCTAAGTCCATTTCCTGCGACGATAATCGACACACCTCGTGTGCCTCTCTTTAAAATTGTATCCCGGGCATGACAATAAATAGCTTTTGGTTGTTGGGCTTTAGAGGAGTGTGGAGTGACTCCTTCATTACTTTAACTCCCAGTTCCACTCGATTTCATTCTAATCCACACTAACAGTACCTGTGAGCATCCCATTGATGCGTTCACAAGATTTGTTTGAGACAAAGTTTAAAAATGATGTTAAACAGCAGCAACACACCTACTCTTGAACGATTAATATCTTAATATTTTTATCTTAGATAAGTATTAAGTATTTACCAGTTGAAAATGGACCTGACCCTATGTATTTCTATTCATACGGCTTGATACCATAAGCATTGGAAAGCCCAACAATGGTTGATGTACCGTTAATCCAATTGGTCTTATTATTGCTTGCAAATTATTATTGCATAAGAATATGTGAAACCATTTAACTATTTACGAATTATTAGTATTTGAAGTGTTTACCAGTTTAAAATGATTTTGAAGCTACATATTTGTACTCTTAATTTTGGAGACCATAATCATCAAATTGATTTCGTTATGGAATAGCCCAACTAAGGTTGATGCCCTATAGCCAACTAGTCATATAACTGATGGCAAATTATTATTTGATGGAAATGTCTGAAACCATATAACAATGTGCAAATTATTCGTAATATATAGAAATACTTGAAATTATATAGTTGTGAGAAAATTATTTGTATTAAGAATAGTTCCTTGAAGTTACAATTAACAGACATTTGTGACAGCAAGGAACTTACTGCATTTCAGAAACAATGCTTTTGATATAAGATCGTGCTATTCATTTTTTGCTGAATTTTTCTTTGAAATTATCATTAGAAATCTTCTTCATACACACAAGGTAGATAAATAATCCTAATAAAGAAAAAAAAAAGAGCGTTTGTTTTTCGCAAAAGGCTAAAGAACCCGGTGTGTCCTACTATTTACTCAGAGATGAAGGAAGAAGAGAAGAATTCGAGTCTTTCGTTAAGGAAAATACAAACAGACTCGTCTAAAATTTGAACTCGGGTCTCTGTTTCTGTTTCCGAAGACGATAACCGTTACGCTAAGCGCTAGACCATCTGGCTTTTCACTGACGTGTGCTTCTTTTTGTGTAGGTGGATTAGTATTAGTCACGACATTGACAACCTTTAAAACGATTTGGCCTTTGTATTAACAATTCTGATTGATTTTTGTGATATTTACACGTAACTTCCTAGAGAAGCGGGTCCAGTCGGTTGGGGTTGCAAAAAACACCGACTGCCTTTTTACAGAGGGGTAAGACTCCCCCAACGAATTTCCTGGATAGTTAGAACCTGATAGGGTCCTATCTCTGGGTCAAATAGAACTAAACTGCGTACTTATGCTAAACTAAATTGTTTGAAATGCAACTATTTATATGTATGAAATGGATTTTGGAGGTGCCCGTGGTGTAATGGTTATCGTCGTAGGAAATGGACACGGCGAGACGAGTTCAAATCCTAGACGAGGCTGATTGCATTTAACATTGCACTAATACCCTTGGGAAAGGTATGAATCCAATTATTCTTCCTCCAGCTATGGATAAATAGTAGGACAGACTGGGTTCTTCAGCCTTGGTGAGGCAACTAGTCTAGGAGAAGGAATACTCTGAATTTAAACCTGTTAAACTCCGCTTAAAAAATTGACCTCGTGTCATATCCTGCCCGAGCGGAGGGGTTGGTGAATATGATATGTATAAAATGGATTTAGCATTAAATAACCAACAATAGTTGATCTGCCATAAAACCAAACCAATCCAAACTAGATCATGTATTTAATATATGTATAAAAGTGATTTGGCATTAAATAACCCACAAAGGATGATATGCCCAAAAACCAAACCAAAACTAAAACAGCAAAAAAAAGTTTACAATTTCATTCCGGTTTAATAGACGGGTGGATGATGTTTAATAACACAAATCGAGCGAGAAAAAAAGTAGATATTTTAATAAAATACGGTTGGGTGGGCGTTTAGAAGGGGTGACCAATCCAAGGCGTTCATGCTTTCGAAATAAGTTTTCAGATATTATCTTTCGTTTGAACCACTCCTTACGTAAAACGGAAGAGTCTGACATCGCGGCGAGAATTCATAAAGAGGCTGACGTAAAACGCTACCCGATAAAGATTAGATTTCAGGATTAACTTGCTAAAATGGGCTCAGTAAGAAAGGGTATATTTCAACTAGCCATGTTTAAAAAAAAAAAAAAAGAAGTTGGGGTTCTCGTAACAGTACAGACGAATGGAAATATCTATCTAAGAAAAAAAAAACAACTTTCTAATTCCATTTGCTTTTCATCGCCACTTGATAGGATCGTGGTGTAATGGTTATCGTCGTAGGAAATGGACACGGCGACACGAGTTCAACTGGACGAGACTGATTGTATTTTCACATAGCACAAATGCCCATGGGAAAGGTATGAATCCAGATATTCTCCCTCCAGCTTTGGGTAAATAGTAGGGCAGACTGGGTTCTCCAGCCTTAGTGAGGCAACTAGTCTAGGAGAAGGAAAACTCTGAATTCAAACCTGTTAAACTCCGATTAAAAAAATGACCTTGTGTCATATCCTACCCGAACGGAGGGGTCGGTAAATAGGGTTAATCTATGACAGCGATAAACACTGCGGATCGGAAGCAAGAATAAAGAATAAGTCCCAGGTGAGATTTGAACTCAAGTCCCCTTTTGCTATAAGAACTTATTTAGCATTCTACCTATTCAGTAGTCCGAGCTTCGTTTACGTCTGGTGATAATAAAGAGTGCTGCTCTTGTCTTAATTTTCAATTAAAATGTACCAAGACTGCTGACAGAAAAGAAAAAGAATGACACTGATTTGTCTAGACAAGTGTAGGCATTTACAAAGCAGTCCCTGCATTTGTTTTTCTCTTTGACTATACTTCGTATTTGTTTGAAAGTATAAGTATATACATATACACACATATATACGTTTACACACATATAGTGAAATAATCAAATCGTTAAAAAGAGTTTTTTCTTAAATCAAAGAAGTCCTATAAAAATACAGGCGTTTGAAACAGTTTAAAGCTAGAATAGATTGTAGTTTTCTCTCAATCTCATGTCAGTCTCATGGTTGTCTCATCTATTTGTAAAAAAAACAAAAAACGTACAAACTTTAGATAAAACATGTGGCTATAAAAATACAATCTTTAGATGTGACTATATATATATATATATATATAGAGAGAGAGAGAGAGGAAGAGGGGAGAGAGAGAGAGACTGAGAGAAAGGGAGGAGAGATGGTATGAGAAAAATGTAAAGAGAGGGAAAAGTTAAGAGGTTGAGTCTTTAATCGATATTCAAACTCAGGTAAATGCCTGAATTCGAATATTAATTTACAAGAATTGTTTTGGCTATTTAGAGTATTCTGAAAATGTTTATCGGATACTAGCAAAAAGTCCAGGAAAGTAGGCCCGGTATCATTTCCTTTGAGAAAGAGAAGATTGAGAGAAATCGAAGCACTTAAATATCTGATGTGAAATATTTAGCGAAACATGGCAGAATCTCCTCAACACTCACTCACTCACACTCTCTCTCTCTCTCTCTCTCTCTCTCTCTCTCTCTCTGTATGCGTGCGCGCACGTGCTAACAAAAACCAAGTATTAATAACAAAAAATTGTGTTTTTTTTCTTTTGTAACAACTAAACATAACAGCCGTTTCGCAAATGAAATGTAAACACCAAATAAAGTAACGATTGCCTAATTTACCATATTTCCAAACCTTTTAACATTTATAATAATAATAATAATAATAATAATAAGTGAAAAGAAGGATAAGTACCTCGACCTTGCTAGAGCATTGAAAAAACTGTGGAACATGAAAGTAACGATTGTGCCAATTGTGATTGGTACGTTAGGCACAGTATCTGGAGGACTTAGAAGTTAGCCGACGGGTGGAGACTATCCAAACGACAGCATTGCTGAGGACGGCCAGAATACTGAGACGAGTCCTGGAGACTTGAGGAGACTTGCTGTCACTCAAACTCCAGTGAAAAACCATCAGCTAATACTGATGTGAAAAACACTAGAGGAGTAAACACTACTACTACTACTACTACTACTACTACTACTAATAATAATAATAATAATAATAATAATAATAATAAGAAGAAGAAGAAGAAGAAGAAGAAGAAGAAGAAGAAGAAGAAATTGACGATGAGACTAATTGTAATTAGATCCTTTAGAACTGTCCCCTAAGGTTTGGTAAGGGGATGTCAGATGTAAAAATCGGAGTATGAATCGATACCATTTGGACCACAGCATTATTGAGATCAGCCGGAATACTGAAAAGGGTCCTGAAGACCGAAGGAGACTTGCTGTCACTCAGACTCCAGTAAGAAGCCATCAGTTAAATCTGGTGTGAAAAACTCGTAAGAGGTGTCCCGGCTGACCACAGAATAAAACTGAAAGAATATGAAAAGAAAGATAAGTACCTTGACCTTGCTAGGGAATTGAAAAAACTGGGGAACATGAAAGTAACGATTGTACCAATTGTGATTGGTGCTTTTGACACAATAACTAAAGGATTATTAAAAGGCCTGAAGGGCTTGGAAGTTGGCGGATGGGTAGATACTATCCAAATGACAGAATTACTGAGAACGGCCAGAATACTGAGAAGAGTCCTGGAGACTTGAGAAGACTTGCTGTCACTGTAACTCCAGTGAAAAACCATCAGCTGACACTGATGTGAAAAACTCTAAAAGAGGAAATAATAATAATAATAATAATGATAATAATAATAATAATAATAACTGATTAATTAAGAAGAAAAATACTCGTCATCTTGTGGATTTTGCCGTCCAGTCGACAAGAGAGTAAAAATAAAAGATAGCGAAACGATAGACAAATAGTTAGATATTGCCCGAGAGCAGCAAAAAGCTATGGAACATGAAAGTGACGGTGATACCAATTGTAGTTGGTGCACCTGGAACAGTCCTCCAGGACCTTGAAAAGGAATAAACAAAGGTAACTGAAGATCAATGGAAGAAACGAGACTATACAAACCACAGCACGGTCAAAACTGACAAGAAAACATAAAAACGTTGCCAAGACCTGAGGAAACTAGTTGCCTCTAACTTCAGATAAAAACCACCAGTTTAAAACTAGCGTGAAAAACACAAAAGAAATGAAATAATAATGATTATTCCTAATAAAAACAAAGAAAAAAATTTCAAAAAAGTGCGTAGAACTAAATTATGTCAATCTTATATTGTCACTGACATAAATCTTTTTAAGTAAATATGAAAACTACTATCAGATAGAGGGGGTGTTATTTTAAAAGATGTCTTTAAACAATACATCTTCGTTTGGATTGCTAAAAGCAGCCGTGGTTATTGAGCTGAAAATTAATTAATGCCTTGAAAATAAATTATAATGTTATGTGAAAGTTTAGAACAAACCGTTTTTGTGTATGTTTAAATAACTTTCTATTTAAGTACTCGTAAAATGTAATTTTAAAAAAAATGAAGAAATAACAATTACAGTTTCATAACGTTGTTATTTATTATTTTTTGGCATGTTTTCATTTGAAGAAGAGATTTATCACAAGCTTGCAGTTACTCTATTCAGGTATTTCATTGGGTGGGGTAGTCCCCGTGACATAGCGGCTAATGTGGGGGACTGCAACATCGTAGAAGGCGAGTTCAAACGCCAGTCGCACTATTTGCATTTACTTTTGGACTAATACCCTTGGGAAAGATATGAACCTCCTAGTTGGAATTGCCCGTAGTGTAATGGAAAAACATAGGAAATGGACACGGCGACATGAGTTCAAATCCTGGACCAGGCTAATTGCATTTCATCATAGCACTAATACCCTTGGGAAAGGTATGAATCCAATTATTCTCCCTCCAGCTATAGATAATAGTAGGAGAGACTGGGTCCTTCAGCGTTGGAGAGGCAACTAGTCTAGGAGAAGGAAAACTCTGAATTCAAACTTGTTAAACTCCGCTTAAAAATTGACCTTGTGTCATATCCTGCCCGAGTGGAGAGGTTGGGTAAATACGGATAGGAACTTCCTTGCACCCCCTCCAGTTATGGGTTAAATACTATCACTGTTGTCATTCTACAACGACTGATTTGGTATAAGATACCCCAAGAAGGTTGTTATGCAATTAAACAAAGAAACCAAACGGAAATATTTTATAAATTGTCATTGATAACTCGTAGTGCAGTTATTTTTACCCGCTAGACTACTGAGAGTTTGATTCTCACTGAGTTCTCCATATTTACTTTTTTTCTCGCTCCACGAAGCTTTATAAATTACTATTCATTAGCAGCCACCGACAAACTGAGAACAAATTTTGCAAAAACTGAAAACATACTATAAGCATTTTAACATAAAGATAAAAAGTCGCTTAAAAAAAAAACTTCATATCTTAGGAAAACATAAAATAAACATTCAGTTAATAAACAAATAGGATTCAATTTACGAAACGTAGATTGTTCTGGCCAGATGTATGAGGCACTCAGTAAGAATCGAAGTCATTAATCGTGGCTTTCGACTTAAGTTCGCTATACACTACACGTGGGTAACCACGAAAATCTAAGAGTAACTTTGATTTGTCCACAAGTATGGGGCACTTAGTAAGGATCAATCTCACAACTCAGGGTACTTTGATTCGTCCACAAGTATGAGACACTTAGTAAGGATCAATCTCACCACTCA
Source organism: Sepioteuthis lessoniana (assembly GCA_963585895.1). Taxonomy (NCBI): domain Eukaryota; kingdom Metazoa; phylum Mollusca; class Cephalopoda; order Myopsida; family Loliginidae; genus Sepioteuthis; species Sepioteuthis lessoniana. The sequence continues at coordinate 21,363,654 of OY757910.1, read as the reverse complement.
GGTACATTTTATCCGTCCACAAGTATGGGGTATTTAGTAAGGATCGATCTCACTAATCAGGGAACTTTGATTCGTCCACAAATATGGGGCATTTAGGATCAATCTCATTACTTGCAAGTAATGTGCTAATAGCTTGAGCTGTGAACAAGAAACATATCCATGTGAGGGATAGTACTAATTATATAGATATTTAAAAAATTAATTATTATATTAATTAATATTCTAAACGTTCTTAATTAAAGATCTTCCTATCGGTGAGGCTTACAATAAGCTTATTGTAACACTTCCAGAGGGGTAAGATCCCCCCGAAAAAAAGGATGCCCTGAGTAAGAAACTGGATCTGATGGTGAGGCTCCAGTTCTTGAAATCACAGAAGCATGGAGATATAACTCCCAAATCCATTCTAATCCGAGAGGTGATAAGTGTTAGGGTCACATCTTTGATTCAAATAGACCCATTTAAAAGTTATTTGTGTTCAATAGGAACATGTGAGAAAAAAAAAAATATAAAAAAACTTCATAAGCATCAATTTCAAATATGAGCGTACAATGAACGCAGTTCCCTGACTATTCAGCGTAAAATAACACTTGACGGGTTGACATGCCGAAAAATCAATCAATCAATCAATCAACCAATGAAGAATTTAAGAACTGATAAATTCTTGTTAACAGAAATCATTCAATAAATAAACAAGCATTTAAAGTTTGCAAAAAATAGGTAAATAATCCCGAAAGTGCAGGGATTTTTCTTCATTTCATATACTCACCGATAATTGGTAAAGATTAAACGCTGATATCAGAGGTTTCCAAGGAGACGGGGTTTTATATTCTAAACCATTTTCATCACCATAATCATTATCATCAGCAACATGACGCCTGTTGCTATGAATACTAATGCTAACAGTTCTTAGTCTAAAGTTTTTGAAAATTAGGTAAATAAACAGTTCATTTCTTCCTTTGATGAATCCAGTATCGATTAATATACTTCCAAAATTTGACGAAAACGTGATTTGACGTCTTCAGCTCGTTTGTGCCAGTTGAACGGGACGTGTCACACTTATTTACCTTCCTCCACCCACTTGCAAACTGTTGCGTGCGTTTGTATACAAAGATGGAAGCTTGCTTCGTGCTGCAACTGACCCCCCTCTCTGCCTGTGCACGTCCAAACTCGAGAGGCATTGACCATGAGACAAGCATATCCTTTCTCCAGGGTTTCCGGGTCTGGTCAGCTTTGTATTTAATCTAAGGAGGAGTCAGTTTTATTCGTTTACATTCAGCTCGATTTAATCTAAAATTATTTCTTCATTCATTCATTCATTCATTCATTTATAACATTAATTCCCATGAAATGCAACTCATATTTCGGATGATTTAAAGGTTGCCGCTTGATCCCGGGTTGCAAAAGAAGTTGATAAAAACGCATATGTATTCTCAACTCTCACATTATAAAGACGGAAATTTATCTAAAAAAAAAGAAACGCTTTGTTTGTTGATAAGATTTTTACCATCAGTTTTTAAAAAGAAATATATTTCATACTAGCCTCTGATATTTAAAAAAAAAAAATCTTTTAGAAGTTCTCTATATTAAGCCTCACTTTTATAGCTTTATGGGTTCGAGTCTGGATCACTACTGAACCCCAGACCCTGTCTCACTTAAAATGCTTTATTTCATCTCTTTTCCCAGGTCCTCAAAATGGAGGGGCCGGTCTCTCGGTGGGGCTAAGAATATGCTGACTAGATCAATGCAGATGGGTAAGATTCTCTCCAAAATACGAGGTTCTCGGCTGACTAAACTACATCTGATCTTGAGATCTTTAGAGTGTGGAATAAGTCTTCGTTGTCTCTACTTCCAGATTCACTCGGACCCGGATTGGTATTTCCTGCTAGGGTGCCGTCAATAAGTGGGTTTAAAAAGGATTCGCATTCAATAGGACAATATATATATATATATATATATATATATATATATATATATATATATATATAAGCTTCCTAAGAAACAACTACACAAAAAATACTAATGAACATTCAACACCGGAAGGAAATTGCCCATGGCCTCTCTGCAGGTGTTGTCCTCGGGTTCACATATCTATTGAAAACTTCTTCACTAGTGTCTTATTATTTTACAAAAACAAAGAGAATTTAAATTTTAATATAGACCCAAACCGAAAATGAATATTGGCTGTAAATGCTTCCTATACTGGTACAAGAACAAATAAGGAGACGTAATTTTTTTGAAGATTATGCTTCGCTGCTTCAGCCGTGCTGGGCAGTTGAGAATTAAATAACAATAAGAGGCCTTTCTTCCAGGCAGTCCTTGCCCTCTCGCAATAAGGGGTAAGTTCTGAGTTTATTGCTAAGTCCCTAACACATCTATAAAGAGGAATACCGACTGAACTAAATGAAAATTATTCCGCCGACGGACGATTCACTACCTACATCGCACCCCACACTAAACCAACCTTATGTCACATAAAAGAGTTCGAATTCCAGTCACGCATCTACGTTCACTTTCGGAAAGGTATGAACCCCCTTACTCTTCCATCTATGCGTTAAATAGTAACATTACTGGTCTTCTGCAAGGAATGATTTGGCATTAAATAACCCAAGGAAGGCAATATGCCATTCAACGAAGAAACCAGAAATAACTGTCTGAACAAGTAATTAGATAAAAACAAGTTAACATATATATATATATATATATATATATATATATATATATATACGTGTGGGGGGAGGAGAGAGAAAAAGAGAGAAAGGGTTTAGATGAGAGAAACACGCACTCTAGAAAAACGAAATATTTACTGACTGAACCGAATATACTGAGGAATAAAGTTACTCACATAGATTAAGAGTGTCGGGGGAAGAGATGTTTTTGTTTATTTCTTTAATGGTATATCAACCTTCGATCATTATTTAAAGCCAAAGCCTTCTTTGTAGAAATAAATTTATTAGTCCGAAAGAGAACGTAAAACTACCACTGATGTTCGAACTCGCTTAGTTCCAAATCGCAGTCTACCACGTTAGCAAATACGTCAGAGAGGCCACCCAGAGAAAGAGAGAGAGAGAGAGAGAGAGAGAGAGAGAGAGAGAGAGAGAGAGAGAGAGAAGAGAGAGATAAGAGAGAGAGAAAGAAAGGAAAGAAAGAAAGAGAGGGGGAAGGGAGAAAGAGAGAGGGAGAAAAAGAAAGAAAGAGAGAGAGAAGAGAGAGGGAGAGAAAGAGAGCGGGAGAGAGAGAGAGAAGAGAGAGAGATAAGAGAGAGAGAGAAGAAAGAAAGAAAGAGAGAGAGGGGGAGAGGGAGAAAGAGAGAGGGAGAGAAATAAAGAAAGAGAGAGAGAGAGAAGAGAGAGGGAGAAAAAGAGAGCGGGAGAGAGAGAGAGAGAGAGAGAGAGAGAAACATTAAAAAAGTAATAAAGAAACCAACAAATAAACATAGATAGATAGATAGATAGATAGATAGATAGATAGATAGAAAAAATCGATAGATTTTTAATCTACATAAGTTTTCAACTGAAAATACCATTCTCTTTTAAACGGATGAAGAAAAAATACTTGTTCTTCACTGAATTAAATCACATCGTTTGCATTTCACAACTCCAATATTCTTACAGTTCATAATAATTAACATTATTTTCCTTATTATCGATGTAATTTTGAAAAGCACCGGAGCCTGATTGATAGATGAAGGTTATAACCACCAATATTAATCCTAATATTGTAGGAGAATACCATCAACATTAGAGGCTAATCTTTAATTAATACACCCATGAAAATAACTGACTTTTTTTTATTTAATGGTTGAGAGGAATGGAAACACAAAATACCGTGAATGTAGATACGCCCACCCACACATGAAGATCAGTTGAGAGATATTTAAACCTTGGCTTAGATAATAACTACTCTCCTTCTTTCTCTCACACTCTCTTTCTCGCTCATTCAGTCTGTCTGTCTGTCTCTCTTTCTTTCTCTCTCTTTATATATATATATATATATATATATATATATAGTCAAGAATATTGAATATAACTAATATCTCACTCTCCCTCGCTCTGCATTTATCTCTCGGTCTCTTCCAGTCGTTTATTGTCTTTCTCTTTTTCTCTCTCTCTCTGTGTGTGTGTGTGTGTGTGTGTGTGTTTAGAGAGAAAGAGAGACACGGAGAGAGAGAGAAATAGAGAGAAAGATGGAGAGAAAGAGTCAAATCAATAATAACTAATCTCTCATTCTCTGTATATGTTTCTCTCTCTCTCTCTCTCTCTCTTCCCCCCACTCTCTCCCTCCCCATATATGTATATTGAGAGGGTGTGGAGATACACTTGTTTCCATCCCAGTCGGTTAGGACCGTAGAGTACACCGACAGCATCTCTACAAAGGGGCAAGACCCCTTCAACGAGTGTCTTAGATAGGACATTAAACAATCTGATGGTAAGACTCCAGTAATGCTGGAGCTTTAGGGAGTGCAGAGTACCTTTTCATTGAAATTACTCCCAGGTCCACTTTGACCAGGAGTGGTAGTACCTAATAGAGTCCAATATATAGAGCAAATAGAAGTTTGACATTCAAACTGTGAAAACAAATGACTGATGCAGAATTAAATTGCTCGAAAAAGAACTGTTTGATCATTCAACCGTGTGTAAACAAATGACGTTTAAATGAAGTGTTAGTGATAGATAGTAATACTTGCAATCATATAACTTTGACTTTTGCTGTAGAATATACCGACTGTTTCTCTGCAGAGAGGTAAGTCACCCCCCCCCAACGAGTGTCCTGATATGACATTAATCAATCGAATGGTGAGGTTCCAGTAATGTGTGAGCTTTGGGGAATGTAGAATAGTCCTTCATTGTCATCGCTCCCAGGTTCACTCTGGCCTGGAATTGTAGCATCTAATTGGGTCCTATCTATGGGTCAAATAGAACTAAATTGTGTACTTATGCTAAACTGAATTGCTTGAAATAGGACTATTTTGATATTTAAACTGTGAAATTATGCTAAACTAAATTGTTTGAAATGGAACTGTTTTTTGGCACTGAAACTATACTTATTCCTAACTGAATTATTTGAAATAGAGCTGTTTTGACATTTAACTTAGGGTAAACAAAAAAACTATACTTATAATAAACTGATGTATTTGAAATTGAACTGCATATATGAATAAAAAATTTTAATAACCTACAATGGTTGAGTGATATAACTCCAAAGCAAACCAGTCCAAACTAAACTTTGACTTATACTAAACTGAAATCTTAGAAATAGAACTGTTTTAACATTTAACTGTGTGTCTACCAAATGTTTACAAATGATCTATTTAATATACATATAAAAACAAGAATTGGCATTAAATAACCAACAATGGTTGTTATGCCATAAAATCAAACTAAACTAAAAAAAAAATAACAAAAAAACAACTCAGTTGTTTTGACCTTAATTTATGTTTTTTTCTCTCTAACCATAAGTATATGGAACACTTTGGTTGTATCATCTTTCATCTTAATCTAACAATTTTTGTTATTTGAAAAAGATACAAAACCATTCCTGTTGGTTAAAACAATTTTCTTTTCGAGTCTGTTCGCTTGGATTGGTTTTCACGCATGAATCATATTTCTTCTATCAATATATATATATATATATATATATATATATATATATATCTGTTTATTTTTTTTCATCAGACAACGTGTGAAAGCACGTGTAATACACTGTCCTCATCAGCCGTCAACCAGGGGTGATAACATAGTTTAGGTAGCTCAAGGCAGTACTGCCACTCCTGGCGCTACCAAGCAGCTTTTGCCACCGGACTGGGTATTTAAAATAAATTGTGCGTTGGTTCATTAGCCTTGGTTGCGCAACTAGTCAAGGAGAACGAAAACTCTGCATTCAAACCCAAACTACTCCTCTTAAAATTTGGCCATGTGTCACATCCTGAAATTTGGTAGGGGTGGGTTGGTGGTCAAATACGCTCAATGAACAGAGCCAGACGGATAAACTGGCAGAATGATTCAACCTGAGTGAAGTATTTTTTAAAGACTGAGATAAAGTAATTTTTTATCGGCTGAAAGATAAAAGAATACAAAAGCATCTCGATAGATAGAGAGAAAGAACAATAAGTTTAGTCTCGTGTAATATTTCTGAAGATTCTGTCAGTTTATTGCCATGTACAGAGGATTTCAATTTGAAGATCCTTAGGCTTGGTTTGGTTTGGTTTGGTTTCTTTATCTAATGGCATATCAACCTTAGTAGGTTTTTTAATGCCAAAGCCATTCTCCAAGAAGAACAGTAATGGTACTATTTAACCCATAGCTGGGAGGATAAGGGGTTCATAACTTTCCCCTGGGTATTTGCCCGAAAGTGAACGCAATAGTGCGACTGGAGTACGAACTCGCTAACTACGATTCCGTAGTCTATCGCTTTAACCATTATACCATGTGGACACCCCGTTGTAGAACCTTATCCCTTTTGCAATGCATATAGTCGGTGTATTCTAAGCTACCTTGATAAGGCTATGACTTGGCAGAGACGAAATCATGGTGCATCTGGCTAGGAAGTAATGCTTGTCATTTTGAAAGTACAGTTTGATCTTTAACAAAGCAATACTAGTTAGACATTAACAAAGATGTAAATCATTAGATTTGCGTATAGATACAAAGGACTGACTTACCAGACGTTGCCGGATCATGAATTAATCATACAGTTATTTACTAGATTGGTTTGCTAGATGGGTTTTATGGCATCTCAACCCGTAAAGGTTATTTAATGAAAAATCCTGTGTACACGAATACAATGAATATATTTGTCAAAGTATATTTTGTAGATAACATTTTTAAAGAAGCTGGAGCTCATTCTTTGCATTCAGTTAAATGGTTTCAAGCATTTCTATGAACACAAATAATCCTATTTACAATTAATAATTTGTTTGTACACAGTGGTTTCAAATATTGCTATGTAACACTAACAATTTAATGTAAGATTTGAACATACTTAAATTGTTATGCAGATGTGATTTTTAAGTGAATAGTTTTAAGGCAATTCTATTTTTAAAAAGTTAAAACTAATTTGTTTGCCCATAACTATTGCTATTGGTACTACACAGTTAAATGGTTTCAGTTATTGCTATCTAACACTAGTTATTCTATTTAGTATTGATCATTTGTTTGTATACAATGAAGTGATTACAAGTATAACAATGTAATAATAATTTTTTTTTGGCAAATAGCTAAGTAGTTTGAAGTACTTCACACTAAAAGTTTTCACTGCACACTGTTAAATGGTTCAAAGTATTGCTATGTAATACCAATAATTCAATTGGGGCACACATATTGATTTTCAACTATTGCTATTCTTCACTAATAATTCTCTTCAAGATTACTCAATCGTTTGGATACAGTTAAAGGGGAAGAGGCGCCCGTGGTATAATGGTTATCGTCGTAGGAAATGGACACGGCGACACGAGTTCAAATCCTGGACGAGACTGATTGCATTTCACATTGCACTAATACCCATGGGAAAGGTATAAATCCAATTATTCTCCCTCCAGCTATGGGTAAATAGTAGGACAGAGTGGGTTCTTCAGCCATGGTGAGGAAACTAGTCCAGGAGAAGGAAAACTCTGAATTCAAACCTGTTAAACTCCGCTTAAAAATTGACCTTGTGTCATATCCTTCCCGAGCGGAGGAGTTGGTAAATATGATTAAAGATGAAGATTATTCTTTCTCTGTTTGTGGAACTTGGTGGGGATCGTGGGACTTGCGGTGTTTTTTTATATAAGTAAAGTAAAGTTAGCGACCATAGTCGAGGGTAACCCAAAGGCTCCCTTTTCGATAGCTACTACACCAAGGTGTAGGGGAGGGTGCTACTCCTTATCCCAACCAAATTGTTATTGAAAAATTTTACAGTTTTAAAATGCTTCCGGGTGTA
>OY757910.1:21320740-21353240 GCA_963585895.1 Sepioteuthis lessoniana | reverse complement strand
TCTAAGTCCAACAAACTGAGTAACAGATTGTGTGTTTCCAATACTTAAAGAGAGCAGCCTACAAAATACTATCGAATACTTGTAAGGGCGTAATGCCACTAACGAAAAGTTCTCATATATTTCAGCCAAAAAGCAAACCTTAAATGCATATGCATATGTCTATGCAAGCATGTTGTTACACATTTACTCTTGATTACACTCAGCTATCTTCCGTGATAAGCTTAGCTAGCAGACTATCATAAGTAAATTCGATTCCCACAAAGTGTCTTATACTTCTGAACTTATGTCTAATTCAAATGAACTTAAATGAGTGCTCTTGATTGTCTATACACTGCGCAAATTAGATCGTAAATATGAGAATCACATTAACAGCTTCCTTGCAGACAATGTTTCAGATGGATGGGTTTAAGATAACCGTAAAACCCTGTCGTCAGAGTTTAGAACACGCCAACTGTATCTCCTAAAAAGGAGGGTGTCCTTGGTATTGTGGTAATAGATAACCCTGGAGCAAGGGTTTCCTGCCGCACGATCGTCTGACGCCTTTGTTGGGTGGGTTTTCTCAGCATCTTGGGTTGAAATGCATAACCGGGACGATTCCACAAAGAAAACAACGAGGCAAAAACACAAAAGGTTGAATAAATTTTTTTGAAGTGTAACCCCTCGCAACGAAATCCCTTAACTTAAAAAAAAAAAACTTCTCGACCTATTTAAGTGTGTGTGTTTCTGATTCACTCCCACCTCACTCATCACTTTTTTCTGTTCTCTCAGCCCATCTTTGTATCTCTGTGTAGTAACCGACTCACTTGTTTTTGTGTCTTCTCTGACTAGTAGGTTCTTTCCAACTAACCGGCCCTTCTGCGTCTTTCCTCGTGCGTCATTCTTTCCCCACCCACTTCCAGTGGCAGATTTCCTCTTTTTTTTTACTGTCCTCTGACTGACCTCGGCGTTATCCCCTAGTTGACATGTATATATGGACACACACACACATACGCCAATGGCCAACTCTTAACCAAACTCACACACACGCTTTCACGTAGAATTAAGCTTGTATATAGTGTCTCAGTATGACACTAAAATTCATCCAGTACTGAGGCTGCAGTTCTGGATTTCTGAAGAGTAAGGGATATACCTTCCTTCCCAGGTCCTCTTTGACCCGGATTGTTAATACCTCCCAGTGTCAAATAGATGTATATGAAAATCGTTAGTAATGGACAGAACCACTTGAAATCAGATAACCGTGTGTAAGCAAATTTTCATTTTTATCATCATTATTATCATCAAATAGGCCAAGTTACATGAAACCATCAAAGATGAGCTCGTAAGTGACGTACTACTATGGACCCCCACATATGGCCAAGCAAAAGCAGGACGACCAGCCCGAACTTACATACAGCAGCTATGTGAGGACACAGGATGTAACCCAGAAGACCTGCCGGAGGTGATGAACGGTAGGGAAAAGTGGCGAGAGATGGTCAAGGATATCCGTGCTGGCGGCACGACCTGATGATGATGATGACATGAAACCATAAAATATGTATAAATCCTTTCTGTTTGATAGGAATGCTAATGAATATATAACTGTAAACAACATTTGTATTAACTTGGAATACTTGAAACTGTTTAACTTATGCATACAAATTATTATCATTATATCAAGTTTTTTTCACCAAACTCTGCTGATGTTTTTTTTACTATTGTATGAATAACAGCAAGTCTTTTTAAGTCTCTAGAACTCTTCTCAGAATTCTGGTCAATCTTAGCAATGATTTAGTTTGGATGATCTCTGCTCGTCCTCCGATTTTCAACTCTTCCATTCCCCTTACCAAAACTTTGAAGATCGTTCTGGCGCAACAAGTACAGTTGGTATCCCCATCACTTTCGTCATCCATAGTTTTCTTTTTAGTCCCCTAAGTACTTATCCCTCTTTTCGTTTTCTTTGGGTTTCACTCTATGGACAGCCGGACGCGCAACGTCCCCTGGTCGACAGGTTCTCTTTCTTTTTTTAAAAAATATTCTAAATATTATTTTTTTACTCTTTTGGGAGTTTTTCACTGGAGTATGAGTGACCATAAGTCTCCTCAGGTCTCCAGAAAACGTCTCAGTATTCTGGCTTATCCCAACAATGCTCTAATTTCAATGGTCTCCACTCGTCCTCTTATTTCCAAGTTTTTCAGTCCCTTTACCAATACTTTGGTGACTGCATCGAGCGCACCAATTACAAATAATATCAACGTCATGTTCATGTCCCATAGTTTTTTTTTTCAGTTCTCTAGCAAGGTCTAGGTACTTATCTTTCCTGGAATAGTTACTTGGAACCATACGATTTTGTATGAATTAATCCTTATCAGTCATTGCTTGAAGCTATAGAGTTGTTAACTAAAACTGCCTTCGGAATGAATTAACCCTGTATGTTTGACATGCCATAAAATCAGCGAATCAACTAAACAACTATGGGAGTGAAACGGAATTATTTTCTTTTTATTGATATTCAATCAATTTAGGATATTGAAGCTCAATGTTAATTAAAGGAAAAAATGTGAAGAAGACTACATAACTTGTTGGGGCTGTAGAATACACTGACTGCACTTCTGCAGAGGGGTAAGACTACCCCCCACCAAATGAGTGTCCTGTATATGACACTAAATAGTCTGATGGTGAGGTTCTAGTAATGATGGGGCTTTGGGGAATACGGTGTACCCCTTCATAGCCATTGCTCCCAGGTCCACTCTTACCCGGAGTGGTAGCACCTGATAAGGCCCTATTTATGGGTTAAATAGAACTAACGGCATACATATGCTAAACTGAATTGCTTGATTAAACTGAATAACTTGAAATAGATATGTTTTTGACAATTAAACCGTACTTACATTTAAACTGTGTACTTATGCTAAACTAATTTTTTTGAAATGGAACTGTTTTTTTTTTTTTTTTTGACATTGAAACTGTATTTACATTAAACTGAATTGTTTAACATAGAACTGTTTTGATAATTAACTGTATGTAAACAAAATCTGTACTTATACTAAATTGAATTAGCTCTGCTTGACTAAACTGAATAGCTAGAAATGGAAATGTTTTTCACAATTAAACGGTACTTACATTTAAACGCTGTATATGTGGTTAGATTTCTCTTAAAGTTTCCACGGTAAAAGTAGTAATCAACTCTATTATTTTTTCCAATTTTCCACTAGTAGTATTAAGTTGATTGTTTGGTTGGATTTATGGCATACCAACCTTCGTAGGTTATTCAATGCCAAATCCATTTTTATACAAATAATCAGTTCTATTTCAAACAAACTAAACTGAATTGTTTTAAATTGAACTGTTTTTGACATTGAAACCGTACTTACACTAAACTGAATTGTTATATATAACAGCTTGAATAGTTTGAAATAGAAATGTTTTTGACAATTAAATTGTGTACTCATGCTAAACTGAATTGTTATAAATAGAACTGATTATTTACAATAAAAAATTGATTTGGCGTTAAATAACCAACAAAGGTTGATATGCCATAAAACCCAACAAACCAAACCAAACAGAAACTTGTTCTCGAATTTACGTCTTTTTTTTTTTTTTTTTTTTTTTTACATTTTACTGAAACCCTAACAATCCTTGGAATTGGTAAAGGATGTCATTCATTGAAGATTCATCTGAGTCCCATTATCTAAATACAGTAAAGCGTAAAAAGAATTGCTAAAAAGACAAGTACTAACAATAACTGGCATAGGAAGCTCATTTCTTGTGGTTTTCTGACTTTGTGTCACATCAGGTTTTCTTGGCCTTGTGTCGCGTCCGTACACCGTAAGAAAGGGTCGGTAAATACATTCTTAAATGCACATTGGTGATAAGGATCGAACTTAGTTCACGATAACCATTACACCAAGGGCACTATTATAAGTGTTCCTTTAATCAAAGAGGCGACATCTCCACACTAAAAGGTGGTCCTTTGAAACTAGTGGGTACGTTCACCTACCTCGGAAGCAGCGTCTCATTAACTGAGGTCAATCAACACGTGACTAGCAAATGCATGGACATCTAACGATAGACTATCTGTCATATGGAAGTCAGACCTGACCGATGAAATAAAATGCAGTTTTTTTTTCCAAGCAGCGGTCGTGTCGATACTGCAATAAGGATACACCTCATGGACAATAATTAAATGTATGGCAAAAAAGCTTGACGGCAATTACACTATAAGGCAGCGAGCAATATTGAACAAGTCTTGGAAGCAGCACCCGATAAAGCAGCAGCTGCACAGCCACCTACTACCCATCACGAAAACTATAAAAGTTAGACGAACCAGACATGCGGGACTTTGCTGGAGTAGTAGGGACGAACTCATAAGCGATATACTCTAGTGGACCCCTCCTCATGGACGAGCCAAGATTGGAGGATCTGCTAGAATTTATACACAACAGTTCTGTGCTGAGACAGGATGTAGCCGGGAGCGATGGACTATAGAGACGGGTGGCGAAAGAGGGTTAGGGAGATCCGTGCTGGCAGTGCGACATGATGATGATGATGATGATGATGATGACGATTAGGAAGTATTCCTTTTTTATTTTTTTTTTACTGTAGTTAAAATTGAACAGATATCGGCGTTTGGTTAAAGTGATTCAAAGTAAAATCATCTGGAGGTTGCCGATTTAATCGTGAAAACAGGTAAATATCAAGGAATACTCACTATAGTTTATAGTTTACGGAATTAAAACAATCCACTTTCATGGATTGAATAAAGGGTTCGGTCCTAAGTTCTGTGTAGGCTACCGAGTTCGGCATGAAACACCTAAAAACGGCGGAACGACACATCTACCGAAACGTCGTGAATATAACAATAAAAAGGATGAAGATAACTGTCTGAAAGCACTGAATTATAAAACATTAGAATATGTCGATGTTTTCATATAGTTACATATTTACTATTGGAGAAATAGTAGATTTGGGGGAATCTGACAAGATGAAAAAATAACGATATATTATACTAAACCCATTGTGTTTGATTCATCCACTTTTCTAATTTTTTTTTACATTCACTGTTGATTATAATTGAACACGCCACGTGGTGTATTCGTTCGAAGGCGAGGCTTGCAGACAGTGTTTAGTGAATTAGGGGTGGCATGGTGGATGTGATCGTGTTCGTACACATTTGCATATCACGCTACTATGCAAGAAAAAACAATCTGTGCAACCGTGTGTATACATATATACATACATACATACATTTTAAGAGGTGCTTGTGGTGTAATGGTTATTGTCGTAGGAAATGAACACGGGTACCCGAGTTCAAATCCTGGACTAGGCTTATTGCATTTCACATAGTACTAATACTCTTTGTGAAAGGTACGAATCCAATTATTCACCAACCGTTTTATGGTTACCTTAGACAAGTTTGAACTCACAAATACCTACATACCCTGGTATGCAATCTCAAACGACAATGTCGGAGGTGATCGTGGTGTCATGGATGATTTTTTAAGATATGGACTCAGAGACGTAAGTTCAAATCCTGGACGACACTGTTTGCATTTTACTTTGTGCTAATACACGTGGGAAAAACATGAATCCAATAATTAGACAACCTTTTAAGGAGAAGGAAAACACTGAATTCGAACCTGTTAAACACCACTTAAAAATTGACCTTGTCTCACATCCTACTCGAGCAGAGGGGTAGGTGTATATATATATATATATGTGTGTGTGTGTGTGTGTGTGTGTGTGTGTGTGTGTGTTCATACATGCAAACGTATAAGGAAATACCTCATAGAAAAGAAGAAGGAACATACATATTTCGTCTCTTGCTATATATATAAATCCATTTATCTGTTTGTCTGACTGCCTGTCTGTCTGTCTCACTCTCTCTCTCTTCCCCACCCCCTTTGTGTCTGTGTATCCTTCAACGGGCAAAGAAATAGCAGGGAAGACCCAAAAGGAGCCGCCGTCCTCACTGAAAATCACTTGCCTCTCCTCGCCTCCATACCTGTGAATCGGAATTCAAGAATGAAAGAAAAAAAGAGAATATATATATATAAGTTGAAAAGTTGGCGACTGTAGTCGAGGGGGACCAGAAGGCTCCCTTTTCAATAGCTACTACATCGAGGTATAGGGGAGGGCGATACTCCTTTCCCTGGATTGTCCCACTTTATCCTTGATACGCACCTTATAATACTGAGTGTTAAGCAAGGAGGTACCAAGTAACATTTTTTAAGTCTTTGGTATGACTCGACCTGGGATTGAGCCCTGGTCTCCCAGAACATTGACGAACACTCTACCCACTGGGTCAATGAGCCAGTTATGATAGATAGATAGATAGATAGATAGATAGATAGATACTTGGCTGAATTACAGAAAAAAAGAGAGTTTTTGTTATCAAATATAACGAAAACAAATGTAAGAACTAAAAAAAAAAAAACAACTAAAGAATGAAAGTAGAAAAAAAAAGAGATAATATCTGGGGACAATGTCACATATCACAGTGATGAAAGAGAAAATGAAGGAGAACTGAATGAAAAAGAAAAATACGTACAAATAGAAAGAAAGTGACGTTTAGCGCAAATCGAATTGGTAAAAGAATAAAATAAATGTGCCCGAATTTAGTTGAAACTGAATGAGGAGAGAGAGAGAGTGAGAGAGAGAGAGAGAGAGTGTGTTTGAAAGAGAGAGAAAGAGAGAGAGAGAAAGAGAGAGTGTCTTTGAGAGAGAGAGATTGAGAGAGTGTTTCAGAGAGAGAGAGAGATTGAGAGAGAGAAAGAGAGAGAGTGTTTGAAAGAGAGAGAGAGAGTGTTTGAGAGAGAGAGAGAGAGAGAGAGAGAGAAAGAGATTGAGAGTGGGGGGGAACTAACAAGAAGAAAAGAAAGAAAAGCCCGATTGATGATAAATTGAAAATAAAGGAAGCAAAATGGAAAAAAAAAGAAAAATGATGGATTTATGTAGAGAGAAAAATGAGAAAACAGGTTCAATGAATGAGACAATTTTTTACAGGTCAAAAACAAAAAATCAAACCAAAATCAGGCGATAAAAAGAAGTTAATTAAAATGAAAGAAAGAAGTGAGAAAAAAAAAGATAAAAAAAAGAACTGACTGGCAGTTGATTGAAAATAAATATCGTTCTCTCTATACAGCAAAAACAAAAAAGGAAAATCTGAGCAATTGTAAGGACTTACAGATACACGTATAAAACCTCATTACAATTAATAGGATTTTTATTACTAGACAATGTAATCCGGGTACTTTGTTGTGAGCCAACTAAGTTAGGAGAATTTTGCTTGTTGATGCGTTTCTTCATGAGTACTCTACATTTCTGGCCATGTGCCAAACTAAGCAAAACTTGATGAATGGCAACAAAATAATGTTACTTGTTTCATTATTACTTCAGCCTCACGCTGTATATGAAATTAAATAATCAGTTCTATTTCAAACAATTCAGTTCAGCGTAAGTAAAGTTTCAATGTCAAAACAGTTCTATTTCAAAAAATTCTGTTTAGCATAGGTACGCAGTTTAAATATCAAAACAGTTCTATTTCAAGTAATTCAGTTTAGCGTAAGTTCGCAGTTTAGTTCTATTTGACCCATAGATCGGAACAACCAGTCCAGGCCAGAGTCGAATCTCGGAGCGATAGCAATGAAGGGGTGCTAGGCATCCCCCAAAGCTCCAGCATTACAGGAACCTCACGATCTGATTGTTTTGTGTCATATCAGGATACTCGTTGGGGAGGTATTCCCCCTCTGCAAAGAAGCAGTCGGTATATTCTAAAGCCCCAAACTCCAGGGCAAAGTTGCATCACGAAATTTATCACACATTGAGTATATATATATATATATATATATACGAGGTGCATACGATAAGTTTCCAGACATTTTTTCGTATGGGCACTTTTATTGATAGTAGACACATGAAACTATAGTCCCCTTCGAAGTAATCTCCTCCGGCTGTAATGCACTTGTTCTACCGTTCCAACAACTTCTGGAAGACCCCATGGAAGCCCTCTAATGTGAGCGTGTCAATGATCTTCGTCACAGCCTCTTTCATCTCCTCAATTGTCTCATAACGACAGCCTCTGAGCTAAGGGAATAACCAAAAGTCACAGGGAGCAACGTCTGGTTGAGGAACTGTGTTGATGTCCATCTTGATCAAATAGTCTCTGACAAGGATGGAATTGTGGACTAGTGCATTGTCCTGTTGGAAATGTCACTGACCCGATTTGAAGAGTGCTGGCCTCTTCCGACGGAATCTCTACCTGAACTCCCTTAAAACCTCAACATAGTAACCCTAACCCTAACCGTTTGGCCAATCAACTCTGGTGTATTGACTTCTTACTCCTCCCACACATCTCATCATCCCTCACAGACTCCCTGCCTTCCTTGAATTTCTTATGTTACTCAAAAACTGATGCTCGATTCATACAAGATGCTCCAAAAGCAGTCTGAAGCATTCCATATGTTTCTGTGGTATTTTTTCCAAGTTTAAAACAGGATTTTATTGCATATCGTTCTTCCAAAGTGTCCTAAAGTCCAGATTCAGAGTCAGCGACAATTTTAAATGCCTGTACAAAAAAGTCTGGAAACTTATTGAATGCATCTCATATATATATATATATATATATATATATATATATATATATATATATATACTTCTTTTTTTGTAATCCCTCGCGGAGGGTATAGATTCCTTAAGATCCGAAAAATAATTGGAAGTAATGAATCATGCCCTGTGACACTTGACCAGGATTAGAACTAATGATTTTCTTTCTCCTATCATATAGATGATGTTCATGGGGTGCCGTGCTTGATGGGCTGCACTTGCGGCCACGAAATTAGAGAGTTAGATCTCCAATTATGTTATTACGTTCACTTTCTGACTAATACTCTTAGGAAAGGCATGAACCTGGTTTAAATAGTATCACTGCTTTTCTTCTTCAAGGATGGTTTTGGCATTAAGTAAACCACGAAGGTTGATATGCATTTTAACAAAGAATCCAGACCTTATATATATATATATATATATATATATATATATATATATATATATATATATATATATATATATATATTACCTAACAAAATGTTTCTTTTCAACGTTCCTTGACTTTTTCAATTAGTATTTAGGTGCACCATATTCTTTCAAATAAGCATTCCTTTTGCTGTTTCAGGCTAGCCTGGTTTTCTATTAATATTTGCCTGCATACAGTATGCATTACTCACAGACACACACACGTCTCACCTAACCATAGATAGATAGATATGAACAGACTGAGATAGATAGATAGATAGATTATAATATAGCTGCCAGTGTTTGCGTGAATCTAACTGCGTGCGGTGATAGTAGCGTGTAAAAAAAAACAACAGTTTTTTGTTGTTAAACAACAAAACATTTTCATTCTATGATACAAAGTCGATTCGATATGGATTAATTCACAGGAAGCAAGCCTCCCTAGCTCAGTGCCAAAAATTAAACATTTTCATCAGAATTTCGTTTTTGGGAAACTTCAGCTGTGGGGCCATAAACTCAGCCCTTTCATCTTTTTTTCGGTTTGGGTAGGTTCTGCCGAGGGAAAATCCTTCCTTCCTCTCAAACTGATGTAAGAAATTTTTTATGCAACTTCTGACACATGTTTGTATTCATTCTTTACATGTTCATTTAGAATCATCGATCACACACACACACACACACACACACACACACACACACACACACACACACACACACATATATATATATATATATGTGCGTGAGCGTGCATGTACGTGTGTGTGCATGCGTGTTCACATATAAATTTATTATTGTGATTAAATTTGTTACTGAGTTTAAATTTGTTATTGTGATTATCTTGGTTCATGGCGAAGAGTATCGAAATAAAAGAGATACAAAAATGTGATTGTCATATTTTTTGACACAGTAAAACAGTAAACAGATACGTATCTGTTTTTGTTTTTTTTTTATATGTTTGTTTATTTTTTTCTATTTCTTTTTTTACCGATGCAGATAAATTTAGATATTAAACTTTTAGATGCTTAAAATGAAATAAGTTTCTTTTACTTTCATCAAGATTTGCTTTTCAAGTAAAAATCTTTTATCTTTTCTAAAACTGCCAGATTTCTGACGAATGTATGACCATTTAATTTTTCCAAATTATTTTATTATTGCATACAAAAGTAAGCCACACAACTTATCAACTAAAGCATTCTTTGACATAGCCGGCAGCATCTCGGCATAGAGGTAAAGACTCCGTCCCTTAATGAGGGTCCTGGATATCAAATTAAACCATATAATGGTGAAGCTCAAGTAATGCTGGAGATTTGGGGAATGCTGAGTACCCCTACATTGCCATCGCACCCAGATCCACTCTGGCCCGAAGTGGTAGCACCTGATAGGGCACTATCTATGAGTCAAATAGAACTCTTTGACATTTAAACTGTGTGCTTATACCAAACTGAATTGTGAACTATTTGATCATTTTACTGTATGTAAACAAACGACTGATGTTGAATTTAATTCTGAGTTATACAGAGAAATATTTGAAACCACTTAACTGTGGACAAACAAATGATTAATAGTAAATAGAATTATTCGTATTAGACGGAAATAAGTGAATTGCCTAGTCGGCGTGGGCTGCAGAATACACCGACTGCTTCTCTGCAGAGGGCTAAGACTCCCCCAACGCGTGTCCTAGATATGACACTAAACTATCTGATGGTGAGGTTCAATTAATGCTG
The DNA here is from genome assembly GCA_963585895.1 of Sepioteuthis lessoniana. Lineage (NCBI taxonomy): Eukaryota > Metazoa > Mollusca > Cephalopoda > Myopsida > Loliginidae > Sepioteuthis > Sepioteuthis lessoniana. Next base: position 21,342,528 of record OY757910.1, on the reverse strand, counting down.
GAGCTTTGGGGAATGTAGAGTACCCCTTCATAGCCATCACTACCAGGTCCACTCTAGTCCTGAGTCGGAGCACCTGAGAGGGTGCTCTGACCTATTGGTCAAATAGAACTAAACTGCGTCCTTAAGTTAAACTGAATTGTTTCAAACTATTTTGACATTTAACTGTAAACTAAAACTATACTTATACTAAATTGAATTGTTTGAAATTTAATTCGGCATTAAATGACCCGAAAAGGGTTGATATGCCGTAAAACAAAATAACCAACTAAATACATAAAACTATTCAATTGTATAATTGATCCCGCTTTGTTTAACACTCAGCATTATAAGGTAAGGATCAAGGGTAAAGTGGAGTAATCAAGGGAATGGAGTAGAGCCCTCCACCGACTTTACATACTTACTTTTACTTTATCATATTTACCCAACCCCTCCGCTCGGACAGGATATGACACAAGGTCAATATTTAGGCGGAGTTTAACAGGTTTGAATTTAGAGTTTTCCTTCTCCTAGACTAGTTGTCTCACCAAGGCTGAAGAACCTAGTCTGCCCTACTATCTACCCATAGCTGGAGGGAGAATAATTGGATTCATACCTTTTATACGAGTAAAAAGAATTCGGCATTTAATAGCCAATCATAACAGAAGGAAACAGAATTAAACTAAACCATTTTTTAAACTAATTCATATCTGATTAAAAGAAAACATAGGTAATTTTCCAAATTTTCAAGCGTTCATTAACTTTTATTTTTACCAACTGATATGGAACAAGAATTTCTGAAGTTGTGAAATTTTTCATTCATAGATTTATCTCTTAACAGATCACTCATAAATCATACAAGACGTTGCAGAATCTTCGTTTCCGAGTGTTTGTTATTAAGTTAAAAAAACAAAAAAACAAAAATAACAAAATAAAAATAGTCATTGACAAAGACGATATAATTCAGAAAATTCTCAAAGAATAAATTTGTCTCTATTCTAATCACATCTATGCTAGAAATAGTAATAACATTTTTATATTTGGCAAGATAAAGGTTAAAATATTCAAAAGAAAACTTTAATACACACATGCACGCGCTGACACACACTCACACAGAGACGGATCAGTTGAATAGTGTATCTGTGAGAATACATATGTGATTTTAATCATCAAACGATGTTAATAGATGAAATGTGATAGAAACAAAATAAGTATGTTTACACATAATCAATATTTGTGATTTAGTGAATATATTTTTCTTAGTACCTATATATATATATATATATATATATATATATATATATATATATATATATATATATATATATATATATATGTATGTGTGTGTGTGTGTGTGTGTGTGTGAATGTACATAAGCCCCTCTGTACACGCAGGAAACGAAACATGTCAATTTTTAGGGGGAGTTTATCACGTTTAAATTCAAAGTTTTCTATCTCCACCGGCTCATTGGCCTTGTGGGTAAAGTGTTCGCCAATGGTCCGGGAGAGGTGGGTTCAATCCAAAGTCGCGTCATAGCAAAGACTTTAAAAATGGTACTTAGTACCTCCTTATATAACACTCAGCAATATAAGGTACGTATCTAGGGTAAAGTGGAGCAATCCTGGGAAAGGAGTTGCACCCTCCCCTACACTTCGGTGTTGTAGCTATTGAAAAGGGAGCCTTCTGGTGGCCCTAGACTACGGTCGCCAACTTTACTTCATACCGGTTGCCATAGCGAAGTAAAAGAGCACAGTATTCCCTACTACTTACCTATCGCTGGAGTAAGAATAAATTGTTGCATACCTTTCCCAAGTGTATTTGCACTATGTGAAATGTAAACAGCCTAAACCTAGGTTTGAACTCCAGTCATCGAGTCCATTTCGACGATAACTATTATATACATCAATATATGTAAGCTAATCCCCCCACACACACATAAACATAATCATAAATATGTGTGCGTGTAAATGTATGCGTGTGTGTGTGTGTGTGTGTGTGTGTGTTGCTCTTATTGATTAAATACAAAATATATTTGTATGTACGTTTCAGTAATTTTTTTTTAATTAATGAAGCTATTGCATAAGGCCATACGCACGGGACACACAGTGAGGATAAAAATCTTTGATCTAGGGATAGAAATCAACATATAGAATAAACTGCTTTTTTATAGTTTCTAATTTGTAATAAGAAAAAACAATTTTGCGTATGTTTAAGTGCTTGCATGGGCGGCCATAGGAAATTAAACACACACAAATATATATATATATATATCAACACTGTAGAGTTGTGATACAACGGAACAGTCTGTCTATGGATAACAATATATACGCTCCACCATGGGGGTTGGGCACTCTGGCGAAGGAATTTACGGCTGCCGCTCGCATAATGCAAAGCTCTTCGAATGAATTGAGTACCCTGGTGTCCAGAAAGGTATAAATGTAAACAAACGAAAGTTACTACTTAATGCCTTATAATTCCCGAGCTAACGTGGTTCGCTTGTTGGCTGAGTAGTATGATACTAAGTCTAACGTAAAATTGGACGGGTTTCGACCCCAGCTTCCAGCGTCCTACGTGTCTCGCCACACTGAAGAGTTTTGATACACTGAAACAGTTTGTCTGTGGATGACAATATACATATATATATATATATATATATATATATATACAAAGGATATGAGTTGAGAATGATTCTCTTTGAGAATATATAAGAGGATTCTTATAAATATCAAGGAGTGCTTAATATGTGATAATTAATATATAATTTTCTTACCGAGCAAATTTCCATTCAATTAAAAAAGACTCAAGAAAGCTTAATTTGGCTATTATAAATATATTTCAGCTGGCAAGACTATCAAAAAAGTACTAGCTTCCTCAGATAGCCATTACACGATAGAGAAAGGGGCCTCTGGTGGTGTAATGGTTAGCAAGCTCAGCTAGCAAACCTACACGAGTAAGTTCGAGTCTCATTGGGTGCCCCTTTCATATGGCCTTGTGCCACATCTAAGCAAAAAGTTTAGTAAATTTCCATTACACGATAGAGAAAAAAATATTTTACATCTTTTTAATGGACCCTCAATTATTCAAAAAAAAAAAAAAGAAAAAAAAAAAAGACGTAGTCTAAAAATTACTGTCAAAAACGAATGTAATGTCATTTTTTGGTGTCGCGTATCCTGATGTATATAAAATTTTTACACTGTATATATATAAAAGTTAAGTTGGCGACCGCAATCGAGGGCAACTAGAAGGCTCCCTTTTCAATAGCTACTACACCGAAGTGTAGGGGAGGGCGCTACTCCTTTCCCTATCAAGTACCATTTTAAAAGTCTTTGGTATGACGCGAGCTAGGTTTGAACCCAGGTCTCCCGGACCATTGGCGAACACTCTACCCGCTAGACGAATATATATATATATATATATATATATATATACACACACTGTTAAAGACTCCCCCTCTCTCTCTCTATATATATATATATATATATACTATTTTGACACTATATGTAAGCGTGCGTGTGTGTGTGTGTGTGTGTGTGTGTGTGTGTGTGTGTGTGTGTGTGTGTGTGTGATTCGTTGCAAGACAATCGGTTCAATAGTACTTTTGTTTACTTTTAGAATATTGTGTACCTGCTTGTATTCAAAGGTCATGATTACAGACGTCTACCTGTTTTTAATTGGAGTACTCAACCGTTTGATTACCTCTCGTTTCTTTTAATTATTTTCAACTCTGCACCCATAAATACGCTATCTACTACGGGTGGATCTTACGCACCCAGAAGACACCTGCACCAATCCAGCATGTGTAATGTTTACATGGGCTACGCTCAGTTACAGAGTTTTAACAGACAGACAGATTGGCTAATCTAGTTCCTCGGCACAATATTCGGACTCCTAGTGAGAGTCAACCATATTCTTACGCCACTGACCTGAGGAAGTTCTTTGATATGCGCCCACATTTTCATTCGGTAAATGGCTGGTCCGTTTCAAAGTAGAGCCCTACAGATGCAGCTTTTACAGTTACAGGTGAATGATTTATCCTATACATACGTACCCACACTTTCAAGGTTTATGACATTCGAGGGAAAAAGTTTATTCGTGAAAAATAGCGATGTGAGAGAAGACAGGGATGGAGATTCAATCCTAAGCTTTTGACGAGGCCCAAACCCGACAGAAATGTATAACACGTGTTTCTTCTCTGTCTTGACATATATTGGCTTACATGACACAGCCCAGAAGGCGCAATTAGCGTAGTGGATATAATCGTTGGAAATGGAATCGGAGATCCGAGTTCAAAATCCTAAACGAGGTTATCAATTTTTCACGTTGCGTTAAGGCCCATCAAGAAAGGCAGGAATTCATCTGGTGTCCCCACAGATGAGGGTAAATACTATTGCAAATTTAGTTCTTTAGCTTGGGTTAACAATCCAATCAACAAGGCAAACTTTGAATTTAAAACAGCTTAACCCCGCTTAAAAGTTGACCTTGTGTCACATCCGGCGTGTGGCGAGGATACATAAATATATATATGAGTCGATACAAGATGATTACGCTTGATTTCGTAAATGTCAACGTTGATCAACTCCTACTCACACGAACACACATACACACAATTATATATAATGGAGGTGTCCGTGGTGTAATGGATATTATTGTAGGAAATGGACACGGTGACACGAGTTCAAATCCTGGACGAGGCTGATTGCATTTAACATGATACTAATACACTTGGGAAAGGTATAAATCCAATTATTCTCCCTCCAGCTATGGATAAATAGTAGGGCAGACTGAGTTCTTTAGCCTTAATTAGGACAACTCTGAATTCAAATCTGTATAAAGATTGACATTATGTTACATCCTCCCCGTAAGAAGATGTTTGTGGATACACACAATCACTTCCACAGCTGTAGTGCAATCTGGATATAAGAGAGTTTTCGGGACCGGAGAAGAAGTCTCTTATATCCGGGTTTGGTGTATTTTATATACATTAACACAGGTTCTAATTTGGGACCAGAGAAAATCTATCTTATGCCCGGTTTCTCTTATATCCGGGTCTCTTATATACAGGTTACACTGTATATATAAATTTTGGGAGGGAAGCGTGTGTGATTGTGTTTTTATAGAACTGTTTTTGTAAGTAAGTGTATGGTTCTGTTTTTCAAATTTAATTAAATTCTTGATGATGAATTTTTTAGCAACCGTTAAGACTGCCAATAGTAAAAAAATAAAATTATTTATAAGTGTCGCTCTTTCTGCACCTAAAAAAAGAATACCGTAATATTTTTGTCAATAGCTGTAATAGAAGATTTTCTAGCCATAGGGGAAGATTATGTTGCTCATTTAAAAAAACATACCGTTCCTGAAGACCTACCTAGGGCGATGAACGATAGGGAGGAGTGGCGAGAGAGGGTCAGGGATATCCGTGCTACCAGCGCGATATGATGATGATGAGGATTTAAAAAAAAAACAACTAATGTTTTTACTTTTTCATCAAATATAAAGCTCTAAACTAAATATTTAATGAGAATTTCCATATCCATACAATATTCGTGTACGTAAAACCATCTAAAATACTCCCCCTGTTGGGAGGGGGGATAAGAATAAGCTGAGTGTATCCCTTGTAGAGGGGTAAAAAACCCTCCAACGAAGAAAGTGTCCTTGGTATGAAACTAAACTGCATCTGATGAGTAAGCTTCAGTTTAAGAAGTCAGTGAACTGAGGAAAATATCTTTATGGCAATTACTCCCACGTCAACTGAGATCCGGAATAGTAGTTTCTGTTAGGGTCCCCTCTATAGGCCAAATAAGTATTTTAATGATCCCTATTCGATAGGACTGTGTGTAAAAAATTATTTAGAAACAAAAAAAAAAACTGAAAATAGAAACGTACAACGAATACGATTCCCTAACTTCTCGGCATGAAATAACCCAAAACGGAATGAAATGTCTTTAAAAACATTCAATAAAACAATCATGATAAACAGTATGATAGGGCAATCATTCTGCCCCGGAGGAATTTCAATATAATTCGAATTCAAATCAATTAAATGTGCTTATTGCAGGCCAATAATATTTACATATGTATGTAGACTTGAAAGTTGGCTTTCTCTAAGATGCATCGATATGTATTTACCAACACCTCTGCACGGCTAGGATGTGACACGAGGTCAATTTTTTTAAACGTAGTTTAACAGGTTTGAATTCAGAATTTCCTTCTCCTAGACTGGATTCCAAACCATGTACACAGTCTGCCCTACTATTTACCCATAAATGGAGGGAAGATAACTGGATTCATACCTTTCCTAAAAGTATTAGTGCTATATGAAATACAATCCACCTCATCCAAAATTTGAACTCGTATAGGAGTGTCCATTTCCTAAAACGAGAACTGTTACACTACGGCCGCCTCCACAAAGATGGATCTATATGCTGTGCAGGCCGTGAGAGGAACTGAAAGCCGTGAGGTTCAGAGATCTAATATATGTTAAAGCAGCTGATGATGAGTGTATGCTATCAGCCGATGGGGGAAAACGGAGTTTTCTGAAAATGACTACATCTAAAAAGTGTTAGATAACAGCATGCACGTTCGCTTCACGCAGTAGAGAATGAGACAACGTTCCCAAGTGACAAAATCAACTCCTACATAGACAGAGATTCTTGGGTGCGAACCACGTGACATATATGCCGTTTCTTCACTCTTCCGGGTGCATAATCTAATAGTCACTCACTTACTGTCCTTTATCTCGCTTGCTCGCCTCATTTTTTCTTCTTACGATATTTGATTTTATTAAATGCAATTTCTTCTTCTTCTTCTTCTTCCATTTTAATCTTTTCCATTCTTCTTCTTTCTTTCTTTCTTTCTTTCTAATCGTTTCCATTCTTCTTTTTCTTTCTTTCTTTCTTTTTAATCTTTTCCATTCTTCTTCTTTCTTTCTTTCTTTCTAATCGTTTCCATTCTTCTTTTTCTTTCTTTCTTTTTAATCTTTTCCATTCTTCTTCTATTGTGCAAAATCTTCTAATATCAGTGAGATAAAAATTAATCAAAATCTATCTATCTATCTATATATGTATCTATTCACATATATCTATTAAATGATCAATTGATCGATCTATCATTGTGTCTTTGTCTATCTAATATTTCCATTAAATTTATGGCTATCTTGTTAGCTAGCTAATCTCTCATTTTCTTTCTTTCTCTTTCTTTTACTCTCACTCTCTCTCTCTTGCACACACACACACCATATATATATATATATATATATATATATATATATATATGTGTGTGTGTGTGTGTGCGATGTTTGTATGTCTTTATCTATAAATATCTTCTATTCTATAAATATCAAGTTCGCTAGCTAAGCTCTCTCTTCCAAACTCTTCTCTCTCGCTTATCGTTCTCTCTCTTTTCTATCTCTCACTTTCACCCTCCCTTTCTCTCTGTCTGTCACTCTCTCCATATATATATATATATATATATATATATATATATATATATATATATATATATGTCGTGCTGACAGCATGAATTCCGTTGATTCTCTCTTGTCATTCGTCCCTTTTATCAATATCTTGTAATATATATATATATATATATATATATATATATATATATATATATATATATATGTGTGTGTGTGTGTGTGTGATTTTGCCCGGCGGGGATCACACCCCAACATAAATATACATATGTGCCTCTGTGTGTGTGTGTGTGTGATAACTAATGAGAAATCTCACACCAAACACATGTGTGTGTGTGTGAGATTAAATAATGGAAAAGAATCCGACAATAAAGAGAAAAATTTAAAAACAAGGTAATCTAAAGAGAAGAATGTAATGTAAAAGAAAGTCAACGCTCTAACGTTTCGGTTCCAATAAACCATCATCAGGACTTGGAAAGGATTATGTCGAATGACGTTAAGAAAATCCATCGGTGATTTGTCATTCGATATCATTGGTTCAAGTCTTGATGATGGTTCATTAGAACCGAAACGTTATGGCGTTGACTTTCTCGTACATTAAATTCTTCTCTTTGGATTACCTTGTCTTTCAATTTCTCTCTCTCTCTCATATATATATATATATATATATATATATATATATATATATATATATATATATATATATTGTTGTTAATTAACAATCGGAGAATCGGGTTTATTTATCCTGGATTACAATTTTTTGTTTGTTTTACAAGTTCATCTTCAATTAAAAAAAAAATGTTCCTAAATCACGTTATTTCCTTCTTTTGTCCCCAAGTAAAAGGCTTTCCAACGCTTTTCAAAAACTGAAAACCTGATCATAGTTATGTTGATGATAATTTCGAAAAGTATTCCCCGACTGTTTATATAAAAGCATAATAAATCATTCACTCCTCAAGCTATTTTTCCTCGCTTAAAAGACCTTTTGGCAAATTTCAAAGCTGCTGAATTTGTTCATAGAATCCGACACGTGGAAAAAAAAATGAATAAATGTATAGCTGAAAACTGCTTTAAGCTTCTTAAGAGCGATGGATTGACCCTTCTAATAAATTTATGAACGTGATTATCAGCAATTGAATATTTTCAGAAAAGTTAAGATACATACAACTTTACATATGAATCTGAGAACCTATAGAACCTATCGATAAAAAAACAAAAGTCGGATAAACCCTTTATATATATATATATATATATAATGTGTGTAGGTGTGTCAATATGAAATAAGAAAAAAAAAAGATTTTCAGTGGATGTATTTGTTCATATATGAACTATATGACAACGTTTAACTACTTTTTTTTTTCAAAACCATCTTCATTGCCCTGAAAAAAAAATCCGAAACGTTATACATTGACATATTATTCATATAAGAATAGAATATTATGCCAACGTTTACCTGGTTGTTGTTGATTTTTTAAAAAATGTACTCACTCTTTATATGGTTAAAAAAAAGGAAACGTTATTCATTTGCATATTATTCATTTATTTATAAATACATCATCTGAATATATGTATATATATATATATATATATATATATATATATATCGTCGGATTTATTTTTATTTCGCTAATGGTTCGAGAGACCATGGTTCAATCCCACCTTGAGTCATAACAAAGACTAAAAAATGGTACTTGATGCCTCCCCGCTAATCAGTCAGCATTATAAGGTACGGATAAGGTATGGATGAAGAGTAAGTGGAGCAATACAAGGAAAGAAGTAGCGCCCTCCCCATAGACCTTGATGTAGTAGTTATTGAAAAGCTAGCCTTCGGGTTGCTCTTGATTATGGTCGGCCAACTTACTTAACTTATATATATATATATATATATATATATATATATATATATATATATATATAAGGAATGTATGAGCTCTGAAGTTTCTTGGGTTTGACACTTAACTGCACCCGGGGATAAGGTTTGTATTCAAGAGCTCTGAGGAATTTAAAGTCATCTCTTTATTTCCATTAATTCCAGGTCCACTCTGGCCAAGAATGGTAGTAATTGATAGATTCTCATCAATGGGTCAAACAGGTCTGTTTGTAAATCATTAGTATAAGATATAAATACAAGAAAACATAACTATGTTCAAACAAATTTTTAGGAATGTTTACTTGACACCATATTATCGGGTATAGATTATTAGTTTCAGATAAGAATACTTGAAACCATATGATTGCTAGGAGAGAAAGACTGATTTTGTCACTAGAATATATAAATATATCAGCATGCCATCGAAGCAAGCAACAAAGCATAACCTTGAAATAAAAGTCGTTAGATAGTCAATACTTTTCATCTTTGTGTGGAAGTATTAACGCAGTTAGATGAAGTAAGGCTTAGTGGTGAGAATAAGAATGTGCCGGGTGCGGAAGCAAAATTTGGAATATTCTCGTATGATAATAACCAACCATATAATAAAACAAGATTTATTTTAAATTAAAACGATAAAAACAAGAAAATATGAAGATAGACACAAAACAGTAAACTTACTGAATATGGCCGTCATTGTATCGACACGATTCGAATGCCTTCAAAATAAAGTCTTCCGACATTTTATTCCATTCCTCCTCAATAACAATCTTAAGCGAACCAATATTTGGATGGGAAGTTGCATTTGTTTTCTTTCTTGGCAAAATCAAGAGGGTTAAGGTCTAGGCTTGATGGAGGCCAGAAAGAAACTCAAATTATTTGAAACATTGTTTTTTTTTGTAGGGGGGAGGGTCTTGGTTTCAGCGTTAAGTAAATCATAGATTCTTTGTAGTTTCTTTTTTTGCTCACTCATATTGAGCTGAATTTTGATAATAAAAAGGGTGCTTGAATAATTGAGCTAATCATGAAAATTTAGATTTATTTCGTTTTTTTTTCCAAAATTGGACTAAGTAAAGTAGACGACCCTTTAATCGAGGGCGACCAGAAGGCTCCCTTTTCAATAGCTCCTACACCGAGGCGTAGGGGAGGGCGCAACCCCTTTCCCTAGATTTCTCCTCTTTACTCTTGATACTTATTTTATAATGCTGAGTGCTAAGGAAGGCGGCATCAAGTACCATTTTGTGTATCTTTGGTATGACTCGACCTGGGATTGAACCACGGACCATTGACGAACGACTAATAAGACTAAAAAAAAAAGTTTTAAAAGTTATTCCATATTCTGTTCCCGCGCGCTATAGATAAACAACTAATCTATAATTCAATAAATCTACGCCAATATCTTTATCGATGTATCTAAATATTCTGAAAATGCCCTTTATATATGTATGTAATCGTAACAAGAAAAGTTTGCCTTGCTTAATGATAAATCAACCATCTTTTTATGCCAAAGATATAATTTAACCCATAGCTGGTCGGGAATAGGGGGTTCATACTTTACCGACGAGTATTAATCCGCAAATGAATGTAATAACGCCAACAGAGTTTGAACCCGCTTTCTATGATTTTGAAGTTGACTACGTTATCCATTACGGCACATGGATAGCCTGAAGAGAAGTTTAATAACACACTTAAAATATACGAAAAGTGCATTAAAAATCTACTTAAAAATTATCTGATCAAGAGAAGCAATTTCCATTCAAATTCCGGACTGAAATATATATATATATTTTTTTGTTGGGGAGGAAGGATAGGGGTTCGAATTCAAAATAAGGGACAATTTCACTCTGAATATGATGAGTGTATACCTTGCAAAAAGGTACCTCACCACCACTGTAGGCGTTCTAGGGTTGAAACTCAACTGCTTTTGATGGTAAGGTTCGAATTTTAAAAATCTAGGGAATATGGAGTACACCTTTATGACCATTACTCACAGTTCCACTCTGACCCAGAATGATATTATCCGCAATAATATTAACTATGGAGTGGGGAGTCTCCTTGATTTAGTTGTAAACGTGCGGGCCAGTGATCTCGTAGTACGCGAGTTCAAATTCCAGTCTCACAATTATGTTCAGTTTCGGACTATTACTCTTGGAAAAGGCATGAACGACCTTATCCCTGCCCACCATGGATTAAATTATACCACTGTTGTTCTTCTACCAGGACGGCTTAGGAATTTAATAAACAACGAAGGTTGATGAACCATTCAAACAAAGAAAGCCAACGTATCTATGGATGAAATAGATCTGTATTAAAATCCTTCTTATTCGATAGGACCATGCGCAAAAAAAAACAAAACAAAACAAAAACACTTAAGGAACAACTACACAATAAATGAAAATATTAACGTACAATTAAAATGTTTCGCTAGAAACTAGGCATAAAATAACTCTATACGAGTTGGCATGCCGTTAAAATCAACAAGCCAATCAATAAACGATATCTTAATCTTTTAAATCCTCAAACCAACTGGAAAAATTACTATGAAATATTAATCAGAATCCTTCATCTCTACGTAAACAAAGGCATCATTATAATCATGGACAGCTTTTAGAACGTAATTTCCACCCTTGCACGAGTGTAGAAATTTACTAAGCTTTTGGCTTTAACGTGACACAATGACATATGAATGGGGCGCCAATGAGAATCAAAATTAATCATGAAGGTTTTCTCGTCTAGCTTGCACCTGAAGTGCCCTACAGCATGACTGTAATATTCCACGAAAATCAACAAAGAAAAAAATTAACAGAGGACATATTTTCTGTTTGTATTTGATCGCTTCGGTAAAAACAACACATATACAAAGATATATTCAAGTGTACACATGTCGATTTACACAGGCTGTTAAACACATTTTCGACCCCCTTATTTCTTCCAGCTCGCTTACGAGCGTACACACAGACACACAAACCTGTTTACGCCTTTTTCTTAAAAAAAAAAAAATGTTATCAGCTACAGCAGATGATAATTTGTTTTTCTTGTGTTGATCTTTAACTTTCAGATTTTCCACTGCATGCAAATGCATATGCAGACACTTGCAAACGAGGACGGATTCCAATGCATTTTTTGTGATTACATAAAATAAAGCATGCACCGTTTTTTTTGGATTTTTTAAAATTTTTATTTATTTATTTTATTCATCTCTTAGTTTAGACTTCAATGGAAACAGCTCAAAAAGAAGAACCATAAAAATAATAGTCAAGTTACATTTTCCGTTGTAAATGGGATAGCCTCAAAACAATAAGAAAATAAACTTCTACGAGAGGAAAAAAGCTTGTCTTGAAAGAAATAAAAAGACAGTACAATATACAGCTGAAACATATATGCAGTTTGGTTTGGTTTGTTTGGTTTTATGGCACATCAACCAAACATATATGCAGTTGTATAAATATACTTATATACCTCTTTTATATATATATATATATATATATATATATATATATATATATATGATGATAATAAATAGGTATATATTAGCTCGACACATAACCGCAAAATGATTTACTGACGATCAACACTCTTATAATATATATATATATATATATATATATATATATATATATAATATACACCTCTTATATTTGCATATTCTTATATACCTCTTATATTGGAATACGTTTATATTTGTAGATTCTTATATAACACTGATTGCATTTCACATAGCGCTAACACCCTTGGGAAAGGTAAGAATCCAATTATTCTCCGTCCAGCTATAGGTAAATAGTAGGGCAGACTAGGTTCTTCAGCCTTGGTAAGGCAACAAGTCAAGGAGAAGGAAAACTCTGAATTCAAACCTGTTAACCTCCACTTAAAAATTGACCTTGTGTCATATCCTGCCCGAGCGGAGGGGTTGTTAAATATATTTATACCGCTTATGTTTGCATATTCTTATATGCCTCTTATATTTGTATATTTTTATATACCTCTTATATTTGTATATTCTTATGTACCTCTTATATGTATTTTCACATACCTTATATAAATATATTTCTATATAAATTATTTAATACTTATATTGGCAACCGGTCCTTTGGCATAGGGGTCAGAGTGTTGGTCAATGTTTCGAGAGATTGTGGTTCAATCCCAAGTCGAATCATACCAAAGACTCAAAATATGATACTCAATGCCTCCTTGCTTGAAACTTAGCATTATAAGGTATGGATCAAGGCTAAGTGGAGCAATCTAGGGAAAGGAGTAGCCACCGAGGTATACTGGCTATTGAAAGGTGAGCTTCGGGTCACCCTTGACAATGGTCGGTCAACTTATTTTATACCTCTTATATATGTATTTTTATTATATACTTCTTATGCTTGAATATTTTTAATATATATTTCTTATAGTTTTTATATATTTATATTTATTGTAGTCCCAGTCTTATAGTCCAATCGTCGCGACCGGGAATATATCGAGTGTATTCTCAGCCGAGTGTTAATTCTCCCGATACACACAGCAAAAATGTAGTGTCCTGGGAATGACACTAAATCACTTTGGAGTTTTGGAGATCTGGGGAGTGTGGAGTACCTTTTATTGTTCCTACATGCACTCTAATCCGTAGTGGCAGTACTTGTTAGACGTATCAATATGACCCATCTATTGGTCAAATTGATATGTTTGCACATTATTTGTATTTGACAGGAATACTTGATATCCTATTACTATGTACAAAAAGAAATACTTTAAAAAATCTACAAACCTACAAGGTACATTAATCCTTAACCTCTTGGCATATAATAACCCCAGACGAGTTGACACTTCAATAAAAAAAAAAAGCTAAGCTTGGAAAATTATATTCGCGTATAACTCAGTAAAAACTGATTTTGATTTTAACACCACACGCTTAACGAGCTAAATTCGCAAACTATTGTTTGTGAGTACGATTCTCACTGGTTTATCGACATTTCTGGCTTTATGGCTCAATTAAGAAAAGTTTGGTAAAAATAACTATTTGTATATAACTGTAACCCATTAAAACGGCGCGTTCTAGGGGGTTTTTTTTAATTTCACCACGTGTGGTGTAATGGTTATCAAAAAGTTCAATTTTCACGGATGATCTATGCTTCCGGCCTTGTGCCAACGCGTGGCTAAGCTTAGTAAATAACTTCATCTAGAGATACAGATGTGATTATGGAGTTTTGTAAATGAAGTTAATTCATAAGTCCTAATAAATCATGCAGATGGTACCATGTAACACATTATATCCTGTCACATAGAATATAGACGAAACAAGTAATCTTTATTGATGCGAGAAATATCACGAAGAAAACAACGTGGAACCGTAAACATTTCCTTGGTCAGGGGTCACGAAGCAACGGACAATTTAAATGCGCTCATCGAACTGGTTTGTAGACTTTATTGGAAAGTCACAGTTTGTGTCAATCCGATATACGTCTTTCTATCTATCAAACGATATCATGTATCTATTTTTTACCTATCTTTGTGGATATAATATATCTCTATCTAGTTATTAATATATATATATATCAATTATTTACCTATCCCTATAGATATTATCTATCTATGTGGATATTATCTATCTATCTATCTATCACCTGTCTTTGTAGTTATAATCTATCCATCTATCTTTCTGAGTATCTATCTATCGATCTATCTTGATAACATTTAGTAATTAACTAAACTTTTTGCTTAGATGTGGCACGAAGCCACCCCAATAGCATCTATCAATCTATCTATAAACCTATCTTTCTATGTGTATATTATCTATCTATCTATCACATCATCACAAAAAAAAAATTCAAAATTTTACAAAATAAGCCAGTCCGTTTTTAAAAATTTCCCTTGACTTGCAAGACCTATGATCAAATATAAATATAAAAGATATTAATTGAGGATATATGAAGATATATCTTTATGTATAAACGAGGATTTGACAAATTGGTTCACAGGTCATTTTAAGTGAGTTCAATTCTAAGCATGGAATCTGTTATTGCACTTTTGTCACACACATAACTAATTTTGGTAAATATTAAATTACTTAAATCTGTGGTGCGTGTGAATGTGTTTTGTAGGATTTGAAATATAAAAAAAGCCAGAAGAATATTTTAACATACACGAATGTATTGGTGGGAGAATAAGTACAAGAGCGTGTGTAAGTATGTGTTGTGTGTGTGAGAGAGAGAGATAGAGAAAGAGAGAGAAAGAGAGAAAGAAAGAGAGAGGGAGAGAAAGAGATAGAAACAGAGAGGGAGAGAGAGAAAGAGAGAAAGAGAGGGAGAGAGAGAGAAATAGAGGGAGAGAGAGAGAAATAGAGGGAGAGAGTGAGAGGAAGAGATAGAAACAGAGAGGGAAAGAGAGAGTATGCATGAGGCCGCACCTGTTTGCTACTCTGAGCGAGAAAAAGTTTTCGTGCTTTGCATTAGGAAGGACAATTTTTTTTCGATTTGACTAATTAGTATGATCGCTCGTAATCACGTTTATTTTTGCATATATATATATATATATATGTATAGAGAGAGAGAGAGAGAGAGGGGGCTTAGTTTGTTTTGTTTTTTAATAGTATATCAACATGGCGATCGTAGTCAAGGGCGAACAGAAGGCTCCCTTTTCAAAAGCTACTACACCGAAGTGTACGGTAGGGCGCTACTCGTTTCCCTGGAATGCTCCAATTTATCCTTGATACGTACCTTATAATGCTGAGTGTTAAGCAAGGTAGTATCAAGTACCATTTTTAAAGTCTTTGGTATGACGCAACCTCGGATTGAACCCAGGTCTCCCGAGCCATTGGCGAACACTTTACTCACGAGGCCAATGAGCTGGTATCAGTAGTTGAACTATTTAACCCATAGCTGGGGAATAAGGGACTCTGGAACTTTTCTAAAGGTATTTGTCCGAAAGTAAACGCAAATTGAGATCGAACTATCATTCTACGATGTCACAGTCCAGTACGTTCGCCATTACACCACGACATATATATATATATATATATATATATATATATATATATATATATATATATATATATATATATATATATATATATATATATATATATATATATATATATATATATATATATATATATATATATATATATATATATATATATATATATATATATATATATATATATATATATATATATATATATATATATATATATATATATATATATATATATATATATATAAGTTTGAGGCTTCTTCTAATTGCATTATATATACATATATAATAATCATCCTCAGGTGATGCTAACGACACAGATTACCCGGATTATCTCTCTCTCTTTTTCTCTTTTGTCATCCATCCCTATCATGAAGCGAACCAAATAGGTTATTTTGATTGTATCAAGCGTCCATACAGAGCTGTTATTGTTGCTGATTAGGCAACACTAGGGCATCCATGAGTAGAAGACTACTAGAGAACGTCGCTTTTATATATGTATATATTGGCTCATTCGTCCAGTGGGTAAAGAGTTCGTCAATGGTCTGGGAGATTTGGGTTAAATCCCAGGTTGCGTCATACCAAAGACTCAAAACATGGTACTTGATACCTCCTTGCTTAACACTCTGCACTATAAGGTACGTACCAAGGTTATAGTGGAGCAATCCAGGGAAAGAAGTAGCGCCCTCCCCTTACACCTCATTGTAGTAGCTATTGAAAAGGGAGCCTTCTGTTCGCCCTCGACTATGGTCGCCAGCTCTACTTGCTTTATATATATATATATATATATATATATATATGCATGTGTGTGGGGGGAGAAAGAAAGAGAGAGAGAGAGATGAATGTTTGTGCATGTGTGTTGAATAAGTATATTACATGTGCAAGCAACTGTAAATCAATACTTTTTATTATGACTGTTGATTCCCTCAAACTTCAGTTCATTCTTCACTTTCACTTTATAATAAATTATATATGTAAGTTAGCATCTTATATACGAAGCTTTGTTTATATGTTGCATAAGACCAAAAGATTGAAGTAACCAGAGAGAATCGAACCTATTGACAATAATCGGTTAATCTGGCTGACAAAGAATTACAAAACGTGAGCCTCTGTTTATCTTCATAAAATCTATCGCTTAACCGATGGAATTTGCATCCCCCACCTAAAACTATATGCACGCAAATACACATGTTTATACTCTAAGTAAAGGCATGAACCCATCTTTTCTACGTCCCCTATAACTACACGTTAGCTGTGAAGTAGGCTTGGTTCTTTGGCCTTGGTACGACAAACACTCACGAAGAAAGAAAACTATATTGAAATCAGCTGTTCTCGGCGTGTCGGAGTGGTCGGGTAAACACACACACACACACACACACACACACACACAAAACAAAAAAAAAAGCAAGATGTGTGGGGGGGGCATGATGTATGAGTGTGTGTGTTGAGCGTGTATGTCCGTGTGTTTATATATACTTGGAAGATATTTATAGAAACTGAATTCAACTTTTAAAAATAATTACGTTACATAATTGAGAAAATCTGTCTGTAGAGCAGTGAAATTGTGTGTGTAAAACAATCTGTTAACTTGATATTATATATATATATATATACATATAAGTCATGCATCACAGTTTATCTATAGAGTAAAGACAAATTACTCGACAGTGATCATAAGTATTGTTAATATAAAAATTGACCTTATGTCACATCCTGCTCGTGGAAGGGGGGTTGGGCAAGTATCCACTCACTGAGTGAGAAAGAACTGAGAGACAGAGAGAGAGAGAGAGAGAGAGAGAGAATACTTAAATTCAATATCGAGCATGTCCAAAGATATATTTACTTCAGCATGTTTGAATAATCCAAATTAATTTTCAAAATATCCAGTAAGATTTTTTTACAATTTTTTTCTTTTTTTTTTTTTTTTTTGTGGAAGAGACTAGTAGAGACAATTTTAAAGCTAAAAAGAAAAAAATAAACAAGGAAACATAAATGACAAATTACTCACTTTTACTGGAAAAAAAATTTTTTTTAATCGAAATATATTCCCTTTTGGACGGCTAACGAGTGTTTGTAAAATTTTCGATATTCAATTCACGCAGCCCTTGACTACTTCAACAACAGGTGGTTGATAATCATTTGTTAGACGATATTGGGGATACTGCTGACAAGTTATATTCGAATAAGCATATTCAAGTCTTCATTCAAACATATATATGCGGTGTATATTAGACGATACCTTAGTTGGAGAGGGTGATACATTTGTAGGTGAGGGTGATACCTTAGTTTGAGGGTTATACCATTGTTGGGGAAGGTGATAACTTTGTTTGAGGGTGTACCTTAGTTTGTGGGAGAAATCCCCGAGTCAGATCGTAGAAAGTGCGTTCGAACACAAGTCCCACTATTTTAACGTATTACACTTTCGGACGAATACCCTTCAGAAAGGTATGAAAGACTTTTATCTCCTCGATTATTGGTTGAATAATACCACTACTGTTCTTCTACAGAGATAGCCTTGGCATTAAATAAGCCGCAACAGTATATATGCCATTAACAAAGAACCCCCCCCCCCAAAAAAGAATAGGTTGTAATACCGAGTGTTCAATTTTTTTAAAAGTTTTTGTTATATTTCGGTTTGATATTCTAAGTGAACTATTTTTTTTTTTCAAGAGAAAAATATACTTAAAAATATATGCTGATAAATTTTCCAGTTTGGTAGAAAATAAATCTTTTTCTTAGAAAAAAAAAAAAAAAAGAACAAACTGAAGCCAGCGTCAATTCCAGTTGAGGTTGTTTGTTTTCATTTTGTGCTGAAAGTTTATTTTTTCCCTACTAGCCTCACATTAAGCGAATTAGAGGAAGATTCGACTCTCAGGCCTTAGAAAAGCGAACTCTACTTTCTGTCCCCTTGTCAGCCATTCTTGGGTCAATGTGACAGGTTAAGGTCTATTACTCCCCATATTTCACAGACCATGACGAAGGCTGGGGTCCTAGAGCAGACTTGAGAAACAGGTTGATTGAGTGTAAGTGTGATGGTATATATATATATATATATATATATATATATATATATATATATATATATATATTCAATCCCATTTACACTCAATCAGCCTGTTTCACAGTCTATATATATACACACATACAATACATATATATATATATATATATATATATATATATATATACAGTGGGCTGGAATATATATATATATATATATATATATATATATATATATATATACATATATATATATATATATGTATATACTCAAAGATTTGGTTAGTTATAATATAAGGCCAGTTTTATGGGGCACCTAGTAAGACCCAAACTTACAAGAAATGCATTACTTGCTAAGCTTGCAAATAACTGCACCACGTAGGGTGCCATATATATATATATATATATATGTGTGTGTGTGTGTGTGTGTGTGCGTGTGTGTGTGTGTGTTCACACGAGTGTACGTGTGTGCGTGAGTTTGTACGCTCGCACGCACGTACATGTGTGTGGGTGTGTGTGTGTGTGTGTGCGTGAGTGTATTTCCACTTATAGATTATCAAAGTCTTTTTTATATCAGGTTTACCCAGATTAAAGAATTTTATTGATATTCCTCGTTTGTTTTTCATGATATTTTCAATGGAAGATCGGACGATGAAAAATAAAGATGGAAATAAAGATAAAACAAAAATAAAGTTTCCGTCGAAATGATTTCACTTCAAACTTATCTAAACGAATTCACAAGAGAAAAAAAAAACAAAAAAAAACGAACACTTTATGCACCAGTATACTTATAAAACCTTCTGTACCCTAGAACTGTGTATTTCTATATAATCTTATTTGTCGCGGATATCCAGCGACAAAATGCGTGCTACAGTCGGGGCATTGCGATTCCTCATGTGTAGCAACGCGATAAACAACTACTTTACTCTCGCATGATTAAAAAACCAGCTTTGGATTATATTGTTTAATTATACTTACCTTATATTGTTCCAGACTCTTCCTATATCTAGAACAAAGAATCGAATCTTATTTTAACCTCTTAGATTCTACAAACAATTACAACTTTATTCCAATCCTTGACTCTAATCCATGGCCAGTGTCCGTAGCGTTTTTTCGAAAATATCGAAAGACGCATGCGCAATCAGGTGTGAAAAATGGCGGTTTATTAAAGATCATGAAAACAGTCTTTTTTTTATGGACATTAAAATATTCGACCTTTAATAAAATCATAACATTCACCAGGTAATGAGCCTAGAAAACTAATTATGAATAGATTTATATCCATGTACGTGTCGTTATATTCCCGGTTTGTGTATACTGCGATTTGATTATTCGTTTTAACAGAGATAAATATATGCCTAAGCTTGGCTTCTTGCGATTTTTCTTATCCTGATTTCAGTGAGATAGGCACTTGCGTTGTGATACAAATACACAACACGATACTTAAACTAATCACCCCACCATACACACACTTCTGTATTTTATCGTTCTCATTATTGACTAAAGCAGTGTGGATTAGTTTTAGAATTGGTTCTTATAAACTAGTCGAGTAGTGTACGCGCAAGAGAGTTTTTCGATCAAATTCATGGTTTTAAATTCCACATGAAAAATTGATAGATAGATAGATAAATCTTATTAATTACTGCGCTGTGTATATATATATATATATAGAAATCAATTCAAAGAAATACACACATCTCAGGTACCAAAATTTGAATATATATATATATATATATATATATATATATATATATATATATATATATATATATATATATATTTCAGTTTATTTATTTTAAGTTATAATGAGCAAACTGACACACACACACACGCACGCACGCATGCACACACACACACACACACACACACACACACACACACACTGAGAGGTAGATCGACAACTACATGGATCATGTACAGCTGGCTCGATTAATTAGGAGTCTTTGTGTCGCAAGCGAGGTGTGATTAAGTTAATATTTGAAAAACCGAAGAATACAGGCAATTATCCTTTGCCAGCTCTGTCAGATATAAATGCGATCTGAATAAATAAATACATAGTTTTGTTATTGATTTGCAGGCAAATAATGACAAATTCTAGAAAATAATAATTTTCAGACTTACAAATAGGAAATTAGTCATCAAATAGATATCAAAACGAATACAGATAGATAGATAGATAGATATTATGTACGTATATATCCTGTGGAATCCCATTCAATGCAAGTTTTTTTCTATCAATCGATTTATCTATCTATCCGAATGTCTGTCCATGTAGACCTGTTCCCACTTATCTATCTATCTATCTATCTATCTATCTATGCAAATATTTTTTAGATTTAGCCGAAACTTAATTTTTATTTAGAAAAAAATTGTTAATGTTTGATACTGTATGTGTCTAAATTGTTTCATTTATTTATCAAAGACCATTATTGTATTTAAAGATGAAGATAGATAGATAGATAGATAGATAGATAGATAAGGAGAAAGCCTGGCAGAAAACTGAGTGAAGATGTAACGAAGCAAATAAACGTGAAAAATGCCAATTCATGTCTGTGTAGAGAGAGTATTGGCTGGACGAGT